>JARQOD010012227.1:0-20497 GCA_033576555.1 Oophaga sylvatica | reverse complement strand
GTCTTTTTTTCATGTGTCGCGGTCTATATTCCTCACAGTTCTTAGTGTTTCCCGTCATAAATCTCAACGTCTTTTCTTCATGTGATCGTGGTTTTTTAACCCTCACACGTTCTTTTCTTGTGGGTGGCCTAAAAATCCTCAACCGTTCTTCTGTGTTTGGGTTATTAATCCTCCACGTCTCTTCATGTGATCGTGGTCTATATATCTAAAAGTTTTTTCATGTGGTGTGGCTTATATAACCCTCAAGTTTTATGTGATGCGGCTTTATAATCCTCACAGTCTTTTTTCATGTGATCGCGGCTCTATAAAATTCAACGTCTCTTCTTCATGGTCGTGGCTCTATAATCCTCCATTTCTTCTTCATGTGATCGGGGCTCTATATAATCCTCACACATCTCTTCTTCATGTGATCTTTGGCTCTATATAATCCTCACACATCTCTTCTTATGTGATCGCGGCTCTATATAATCCTCACACGTCTCTTCTTCATGTGATCGCGGTCTATATTATCCTCACACGTCTTTTCATGTGTTTCGTGGCTCTATATAATCCTCACAGTCTCTTCTTCATGTGGTCGTGGCCCCTATAATCCTCACACGTCTCCTTCATGTGATCGCTGGCTCTATATAATCCTCACAGTCCTTCTTCATGTGTTTCGTGGCTCTATAAATCCCACAGTCTCTTCTTCTGTGATCGCGGCTCTATAATTATCCTACACGTCTCTTTTTCCCAGTGTGACCCATGGCTCTATATAATCCTCACACGTCTCTTCTTCATGGGGATCGCGGCTCTATATTATCCTCACACGTCTCTTCATGTGATCGTGGCTCTTTTAAAATTCCTCACACGTCTCTTCATGTGATCGTGGCTCTATAATCCCACACATCTCTCCTTCATGTGATCGTGGCTCTATCTAACCTCACACTTTCTCTTCATGTGATCGCGGCTCTATAGAAATCCTCACACGTCTCTTCTTCATGTGATCGCGGCTCTATATAATCCTCTCACGTCTCTTCATGTGATCCGACTCTATATAATCCTCACACGTCTCTTCTTCATGTGATCGTGGCTCTATATTATCCTCACACGTCTCTTCATGTGATCGTGGCTCTATATAATCCTCACACGTCTCTTCTTCATGTGGTCGTGGCTCTATATAATCCTCACACGTCTCTTCATGTGATCGCGGCTCTATATAATCCTCACACGTCTCTTCTTCATGTGATCGCGGCTCTATATAATCCTCACACGTCTCTTTCATGTGATCGCGGCGCTATATAATCCTCACACGTCTCTTCATGTGATCGTGGCTCTTTATAATCCTCACACGTCTCTTCTTCATGTGGTCGTGGCTCTATATAATCCTCACACGTCTCTTCATGTGATCGCGGCTCTATATAATCCTCACACGTCTCTTCTTCATGTAATCGCGGCTCTATATAATCCTCACACGTCTCTTCTTCATGTGATAGTGGCTCTATATAATCCTCACACGTTTCTTCTTCATGTGATCGTGGCTCTATATAATCCTCACACGTCTCTTCTTCATGTGATCGTGGCTCTATATAATCCTCACACATCTCTTCTTCATGTGATCGCGGCTCTATATAATCCTCACACGTCTCTTCTTCATGTGATTGCGGCTCTATATTATCCTCACACGTCTCTTCATGTGATCGTGGCTCTATATAATCCTCACACGTCTCTTCATGTGATCGTGGCTCTATATAATCCTCACACATCTCTTCTTTATGTGATCGCGGCTCTATATAATCCTCACACGTCCTCTTCATGTGATCCGACTCTATATAATCCTCACACGTCTCTTCTTCATATGATCGTGGCTCTATATATCCTCACACGTTCTCTTCATGTGATCGTGGCTCTATATAATCCTCACACGTCTCTTCTTCATGTGGTCGTGGCTCTATATAATCCTCACACGTCTCTTCATGTGATCGCGGCTCTATATAATCCTCACACGTCTCTTCTTCATGTGATCGCGGCCCTATATAATCCTCACACGTCTCTTCATGTGATCGCGACACTATATAATCCTCACACGTCTCTTCTTCATGTGATCGTGGCTCTATATAATCCTCACACGTCTCTTCTTCATGTGATCGTGGCTCTATATAATCCTCACACATCTCTTCTTCATGTGATCGCGGCTCTATATAATCCTCACACGTCTCTTCTCATGTGATCGCGGCTCTATATTATCCTCACACGTCTCTTCATGTGATCGTGCTCTATATAATCCTCACACGTCCTCTTCATGTGATCGGGCTCTATATAATCCTCACACATCTCTTCTTCATGTGATCGCGGCACTATATAATCCTCACACGTCTCTTCTTCATGTGATCGTGGCTCTATATAATCCTCACACGTTTCTTCTTCATGTGATCGTGGCTCTATATAATCCTCACACGTCTCTTCTTCATGTGATCGTGGCTCTATATAATCCTCACACATCTCTTCTTCATGTGATCGCGGCTCTATATAATCCTCACACGTCTCTTCTTCATGTGATCGCGGCTCTATATTATCCTCACACGTCTCTTCATGTGATCGTGGCTCTATATAATCCTCACACGTCTCTTCATGTGATCGTGGCTCTATATAATCCTCACACGTCTCTTCTTCATGTGGTCGTGGCTCTATATAATCCTCACACATCTCTTCATGTGATCGCGGCTCTATCTAATCCTCACACGTCTCTTCTTCGGCCGCGTCACACACAACGACAAAAATTCGGTCCGTTTTAGACGGTCGATTGTCGGATCAAAATGCAAACATCACACATCCTTCTGGCATCCGATTTTCCTTCAAAGATGCGATTTAGTCGCATGTGTGTGTACCTTGTAACATCCGATTTTCATCCGACTTGCTAATTTTCTCGCAGGCTTGCAAAACTGACATATAATGGATCCAAAAGAATAGTATTTCAATCACAAAAAAGAATAGATATATACACATAGAACACATATATATAATATACATGTCATTGTGACATGTGTATATATATATATTTATAGTTCCTAGACTTCTACATACTGTTATAGCCGCTAATTCAATTGCCGGCTTCTGTGAAATCACAGAAGCCGACATGAAATGATACATTGTTTCCACACAGTTAACCATGTCATTTCCTGTATTTTGATATTTGTTTAGAACTTACAATTACATGAGTGTATTTGTGCAAAATTTCAGACATGTAGGGGTTAATTAAAGGTGTAATTTCGTTGAAAAAAAATGCGTGGGCTCCCGCTGTATTTTCTCCACCAGACAGACAAAGCAAAGCGAGTGGGGGCAGATAATAACAGCCTAGGGAGGGTACATTTTTTGTGCCCCCCCTGGCTACTAACATCTGCCCCCAGACACCCCAGAAAGGGCAAATCTATAATTAGATTCGCCCTTTCTGGCACTTTGCCCGTCTATTCCCATTGCCCTGTAGCGGTGGCGAATGGGTTAATAATCTCACCTTACTGTCACCTTAGTATTGAAAGGTGACCTTAAGGCAGGTTAATAATTGAGAGCTGTCAATTAGACAACTATCAATTATTAATCCTATTGAAGTAAATTAAAAAAACACAGACACATTAATAAAAATTAATTTTAATGAAATAAAAACACATTTTTTTTGACCATATTTTATTTTACACTTAATCCGTGCGAAGCCATTGATCTCCTAAAATAAAGAAAAAAAAATAAAAAAACATTATTCTTACCTATTCCGCTGATCTGTCACGTCCCACGCTGTAATCCTTCACAAAGGGTTAACTAGCTTTGAGCCAAGCAGTGCAAGTAATCCTGCGTGCTCAGCTCAAAGCTCCTGAATGAATAAGTTCCTCTCCTGGCGACAGGAGAGGATGTGTTTCATGAATGAAGCTTAATTGATTGTGTCCACTTTCCCTTTAGGTCAGGTCACTAAAGTTAAATTGCCAATAAATCAATTAAGCTCCATTCATGAATCTATTCCTCTACTTTCTGTGGTAGAGGAACTTATTCATTCAGGGGGTTACAGCTAGGAGACAGAATTATCTCCCTGCTAACTGTAACCTCTTAACCCTTTCTGATGGATTACAGCGTGGGACCTCACTGTACATCGGATTGGTAAGTATAATTTTGCTTTTTTATTTTATTTTTATTACAGGAAATGGTTTTAGCAGGAAAATAAAATATGGTCAAAAACTGTGTGATTATTTAATTAAACTTATTTTTTATTAAACTGTGTGTGTTTGATTTTTCTTTCATACAATAGGATTAATAATTGATAGTTGTCTAATTGACAGCTCTCAATTATTAACCTGCCTTAAGGTCACCTTTCAATACTAAGGTGACAGTAAGGTGAGATTATTAACCCATTCGCCACCGCTACAGGGCAATGGGAATAGACGGGCAAAGTGCCAGAAAGGGCGAATCTAATTATAGATTTGCCCTTTCTGGGGTGTCTGGGGGCAGATGTTAGTAGCCAGGGGGGCACAAAAAATGTACCCTCCCTAGGCTGTTATTATCTGCCCCCACTCGCTTTGCTTTGTCTGTCTGGTGGAGAAAATACAGCGGGAGCCCACGCATTTTTTTTCAACGAAATTACACCTTTAATTAACCCCTACATGTCTGAAATTTTGCACAAATACACTCATGTAATTGTAAGTTCTAAACAAATATCAAAATACAGCAAATGACATGGTTAACTGTGTGGAAACAATGTATCATTTCATGTCGGCTTCTGTGATTTCACAGAAGCCGGCAATTGAATTTGCGGCTATTACAGTATGTAGAAGTCTAGGAAATATTAATATATATATATATATATAATATATACATGTCACAATTACATATATATTATATATATATATTATATATATATATATATATATGTATTCTATGTGTGTATATCTATTCTTTCTATTCTTTATTAAAGCTGTCAGTGTGATTTTACAGTATAGCCGGGATGAATTGCCGGCTTTTTTAAAGGACACCGATGCGATTTCATCGCAAGTCACACAGTGTGGTCCGTTTGTAATCCGATTTTTCATCGCTCCCATAGACTTGCATTGGCGATTGTCGACCCACAATCGGTGACAATCGCAGCATGCTGCGATTGTACACGGACGTTTAAAACGGACCACAAAATAACGGATACTGGGAGCTGCTCCATAGATTAACATAGGGCAGACTGCAATACGATTTTTCATCGCATTGCAGTCGTCCGATTATGTCGCCAGTGTGACGCCGGCCATTATGTGATCGCGGCTCTATATAATCCTCGCACATCTCTTCTTCATGTGATCGTGGCTCTATATAATCCTCACAACGTCTCTTCTTCATGTGATCGCTGCTCTATATAATCCTCACACGTCTCTTCATGTGATTGCGGCTCTATATAATCCTCACACGTCTCTTCATGTGATCGTGGCTCTATATATTCCTCACACGTCTCTTCTTCATGTGGTCGTGGCTCTATATAATCCTCACACGTCTCTTCATGTGATCGCGGCTCTATATAATCCTCACACGTCTCTTCTTCATGTGATCGCGTCTCTATTTAATCCTCACACGTCTCTTCTTCATGTGATCGCGGCTCTATATAATCCTCACACGTCTCTTCTTCATGTGATCGCGGCTCTATATTATCCTCACACGTCTCTTCATGTGATCGTGGCTCTATATAATCCTCACACGTCTCTTCTTCATGTGGTCGTGGCTCTATCTAATCCTCACACGTCTCTTCATGTGATCGCGGCTCTATGTAAACCTCACACATCTCTTCCATGTGATCGTGGCTCTATATAATCCCACACGTCTCTTCATGTGATCGCGGCTCTATATAATCCTCACACTCTTCTTCATGTGATCGGGCTCTATATAATCCTCACACGTCTCTTCTTCATGTGATCAGGGCTCTATATAATCCTCACACTCTTTCTTCATGTGATCGCGGCTCTATATAATCCTCACACGTCTCTCTTCATGTGATCGTGGCTCTATATAATCCTCACCACTCTCTTCTTCATGTGATCGCGGCTCTATATAATCCTCACACTCTCTTCCTTCATGTGATCGTGGCTCTATATAATCCCACACTCTCTTCATGTGATCGCGGCTCTATATAATCCTCACACACTCTCCTTCATGTGATCGAGGCTCTATATAATCCTCACACATTCTTCTTCATGTGATCGTGGCTCTATATAATCCTCACACGTCTTTCTTCATGTGATCGCGGCTCTATATAATCCTCACACGTCTCTTCATGTGATCGGCTCTATATAATCCCCCACACATCTCTTCATGTGATCGGGCTCTATATAATCCCACACACTCTTCTTCATGTGATCGCGGCTCTATATAACCTCACACTCTCTTCTTCATGTGATCGCGGCTCTATATAATCCTCACACATCTCTTCTTCATGTGATCGCGGCTCTATATAAATCCTCACACGTCTCTTCATGTGATCGTGGTTCTATATAATCCCCACACATCTCTTCATGTGATCGCGGCTCTATATAATCCTCACACTTTTCTTCATGTGATCGCGGCTCTATATAATCCTCACACATCTCTTCATGTGATCGTGGCTCTAAATAATCCTCACACGTCTCTTCTTCATGTGATCGTGGTTCTATATAATCCACACGTCTCTCCTTCATGTGATCACGGCTCTATATAATCCTCACACGTCTCTTCTTCATGTGATCGCTGCTCTATATAATCCTCACACATCTCTTCTTCTTCATGTGATCGTGGCTCTATATAATCCTCACACATCTCTTCTTCATGTGATTGCGGCTCTATATAATCCTCACACGTCTCTTCTTCATGTGATCGCGGCTCTATATAATCCTCACACATCTCTTCTTCATGTGATCGCGGCTCTATATAATCCTCACACATCTCTTCTTCATGTGATCGCGGCTCTATATAATCCTCACACGTCTCTTCATGTGATCGTGGTTCTATATAATCCCCACACATCTCTTCATGTGATCGCGGCTCTATATAATCCTCACACTTTTCTTCATGTGATCGCGGCTCTATATAATCCTCACTCATCTCTTCATGTGATCGTGGCTCTAAATAATCCTCACACGTCTCTTCTTCATGTGATCGTGGTTCTATATAATCCACACGTCTCTCCTTCATGTGATTACGGCTCTATATAATCCTCACACGTCTCTTCTTCATGTGATCGCGGCTCTATATAATCCTCACACATCTCTTCTTCTTCATGTGATCGTGGCTCTATATAATCCTCACACATCTCTTCTTCATGTGATAGCGGCTCTATATAATCCTCACACATCTCTTCTTCATGTGATTGCGGCTCTATATAATCCTCACACGTCTCTTCTTCATGTGATCGCGGCTCTATATAATCCTCACACATCTCTTCTTCATGTGATCGCGGCTCTATATAATCCTCACACATCTCTTCTTCATGTGATCGCGGCTCTATATAATCCTCACACGTCTCTTCATGTGATCGTGGTTCTATATAATCCCCACACATCTCTTCATGTGATCGCGGCTCTATATAATCCTCACACTTTTCTTCATGTGATCGCGGCTCTATATAATCCTCACACATCTCTTCATGTGATCGTGGCTCTAAATAATCCTCACACGTCTCTTCTTCATGTGATCGCGGCTCTATATAATCCTCACACGTCTCTTCATGTGATCGCGGCTCTATATAATCCTCACACATCTCTCCTTCATGTGATCGTGGCTCTATATAATCCTCACACGTCTCTTCTTCATGTGATCGTGGCTCTATATAATCCACACGTCTCTCCTTCATGTGATCACGGCACTATATAATCCTCACACGTCTCTTCTTCATGTGATCGCGGCTCTATATAATCCTCACACATCTCTTCTTCTTCATGTGATCGTGGCTCTATATAATCCTCACACATCTCTTCTTCATGTGATAGAGGCTCTATATAATCCTCACACGTCTCTTCTTCATGTGATCGTGGCTCTATATAATCCTCACACGTCTCTTCTTCATGTGATCGCGGCTCTATATAATCCTCACACGTCTCTTCTTCATGTAATCGTGGCTCTATATAATCCTCACACGTCTCTTCTTCATGTGATCGTGGCTCTATATAATCCTCACACGTCTCTTCTTCATGTGATTGCGGCTCTATATGATCCTCACGTCTCTTCTTCATGTGATCGTGGCTCTATATAATCCTCACGTCTCTTCTTCATGTGATCGTGGTTCTATATAATCCACACGTCTCTCCTTCATGTGATCACGGCTCTATATAATCCTCACACGTCTCTTCTTTATGTGATCGTGGCTCTATATAATCCTCACACATCTCTTCTTCTTCATGTGTCACGCTGTCTAATGATATGTATACAATGTCAGTAAACTATTAATACAGGAACAACACTCTATACAACAACTAGTATAGCAACATCTGCATGTAAGTATAGAATAGATTTACCTGACACGATATCTGCTGAACTCAGGGTTAATCTTGAGAACTTGATGAGCTGAAACAGGAAAGAGGTGGACCGGGATCTAACCTGACCCTAAACTGGGGTCCTAACTAATCCCTCACCTTGGAGGTACTGATAATGGTTCAGAGGTCCAAGTCTCCAACCTAACCCTGTCTCCTATCAGACCCTGAACCCTGTAATCAGTTCTAAGAAGGATCCTGACTACCACCAAAGGGATATGGGCTGATCTTAGCTAAATACACAGATTAGACATATAAGACAGACAGGATAACACTCGCTTGCATACACACTCAAACACCAAAGGAACATAAATGGTCTGGGAAATAAACTCTAACCAAGTTGAGCTTAGAACAACTAAGGAGCTCACAACTAAAGTCTATACAGATTCATTCCTATCTGTGGTCTGCATGAAGGTTTCACTGGCAACTCCCCAAGCAGACAACCAGGAATTTAAAGGAAACCAATCAACAAATAATCAATTGCAGCCGGGAGAAACTGCACCCAGTCCCAGCACCGAGCACAGACAGAATTAACTCCCTAGCTGCCAAACACAAAGAAACAGCAGCTCAGCTGTGAGAAGTCAAAATGTGCAACCGCGACGATCTTCGTGGCAATGCACACATGACAGTACCCCCCCTTCTACGAGGGGCCTCCGGACCCTCAGGGCCAGGCCTGCCCGGTGAGTTCTGTGGAAGTTCCGAACCAAACGTTCTGCGTTAACATCAGACGCAGGGACCCACGTCCTCTCCTCTGGACCATACCCCTTCCAATGCACCAAGTACTGAAGGGACCGGCGATTCAGACGTGAGTCAATGATCTTTGATACTTGAAATTCCAAGTTACCATTGACCAACACAGGAGGAGGAGGTAGAGGTGACGGTATGACTGGTGCCACATACCTTTTAAGTAATGACTTGTGGAACACATTATGAATTTTAAACGTAGGAGGGAGGTCCAGACGAAATGCCACAGGATTAATTATGGAACTGATCCTGTACGGCCCGATGAATCTGGGACCCAGTTTCCAGGAGGGCACTTTAAGTTTTATATTCCTGGTAGACAACCATACCAGATCGTTCACATTCAGATCTGGACCAGAAACTCTCCTCCTATCAGCCATACGTTTGTAACGGTTCCCCATCGCACTCAGATTATTCAATACACCTCTCCACACAGAAGCAAGTGACGACGAGAAACGCTCCTCCTCAGGAACCCCAGAAGGGCCCCCCCCATTGAAAGTACAAAACTGGGGATGAAAACCATATGCCCCAAAAAACGGGGACTTACCAGTGGACTTCGCTCCGCCTGTTGTTAAGAGCGAACTCTGCCAGAGGCAAGAAAGAAGACCAGTCCTCTTGGTTCTCTGAGACAAAACACCGAGATATGTCTCTAAGCTCTGATTCAGACGCTCTGTCTGACCATTGGTCTGCGGATGAAAAGCCGAGGAAAATGACAATTGCATCCCCCGACGTAAACAAAATGCCCTCCAAAATTTGGACACAAACTGAGACCCCCTATCTGACACCACATCAGAAGGCAACCCATGAAGTCTAACGATCTCCCTAATGAACACCTGCGCCAGAGTTTTAGCATTAGGGAGTGCAGGAAGAGCAACGAAATGTGCCATCTTACTGAACCTGTCAACAACCACCAGTATGACAGTATTCCCTGACGACGGAGGAAGGTCCGTAATGAAGTCCATAGATAAATGAGTCCATGGACGCTCCGGAAGTTTCAAGGGTAAAAGGGTCCCAGACGGACGGGTATGAGGGTTTTAGAGCGAGCACACACCCCACATGACGCGACAAAAGTTATAACATCTTTATTAACATTAGGCCACCAAAACCGGCGAGAAAGGAGATCTAAAGTAGCCTTACTCCCTGGATGTCCTGCTAGAGCAGAATTATGATGTGCCTCAATAACCTTTTGTCTCAACAGATTTGGGACAAACAGTCTCCCTGGAGGTCCTGCAGGGGCGTCCCCCTGAGCCTCTAACACCTCCTCCTCAAGCTCAGAAAATACAGCCGACACTACCACCCCCCTCCTGAAGGATAGGACTCGGGTCATCCGTTTTCCCGGCCCCTGGGAAACTGCGAGACAAGGCATCAGCCTTTACATTCTTAGACCCCGGGCGATAAGTGACGACAAAATTAAACCTGGTAAAAAACAACGACCATCGAGCTTGTCTGGAATTCAGACGCTTAGCGGATTCCAAATACAACAGGTTCTTGTGATCAGTAATAACGGTAACCGGGTGGACTGCCCCCTCCAAAAAGTGACGCCATTCTTCAAAAGCTAACTTAATGGCCAAAAGTTCCCTATTGCCGATATCATAATTCCTTTCGGCGGACGACAATTTCTTAGAAAAGAAAGCGCACGGATGCCATTTACCAGGGGACGGACCCTGGGACAATATAGCACCCACCCCTACGTCAGACGCATCCACCTCCACAATGAACGGCTGAGATGCATCTGGTTGGATGAGAACGGGTGCCGAAGCAAAACATTTCTTCAAAGAGGAAAAGGCTTGGCAAGCTTTGTCCGACCATTTAGAAAAATCCGTCCCTTTTCTTGTCATGTCAGTGAGAGGTTTGACGACAGATGAGAAATTACAAATAAATTTCCGGTAGTAGTTAGCAAACCCCAAAAAACGCTGCAGAGCCTTAAGATCCCCTGGCTGATCCCATTCAAGCACTGCTCTCACCTTTTCAGGGTCCATACGGAAACCGGAGGCTGACACCAAAAAACCCAAAAACTGAAGTTCCTGTACGGCAAATACACACTTCTCCAGTTTGGCGTATAATTTATTGTCTCGCAAGATCTGCAACACCTGTCTCACATGCTCCTGATGAGACACAAGATCTGGCGAGTAAATTAAAATGTCGTCCAAATATACAACCACAAACAGCCCCACAAGGTGACGAAAAATGTCATTAACAAAATGTTGGAATACTGCTGGTGCAGTAGTCAGACCAAAAGGCATGACTAGGTTCTCATAATGTCCCTCCGGCGTGTTAAACGCCATTTTCCACTCATCCCCCTCTTTTATCCTAATCAGATTATACGCCCCCCTGAGATCCAATTTAGAAAACCATTTGGCGCCAACAATTTGATTGAAGAGATCAGGAATAAGAGGAGTGGATACGGATCTCGAACAGTAATCCGATTAAGTTCGCGGAAATCCAAACAAGGGCGTAGGCCTCCATCTTTCTTCTTCACAAAGAAGAACCCTGCGGCTACTGGGGAAGATGAAGGTCTAATATGCCCTTTGGCCAGACTTTCAGAAATATAATCTTTCATAGCCTGCCTCTCAGGACCAGAAAGATTATACAACCTAGCTTTAGGCAACTTAGCATCAGGAAGGAGATTAATAGAGCAGTCATACACGCGATGAGGAGGCAACTCCTGACACCCCTCCTCAGAGAAAACATCCCCAAAATCCTCCAAAAAAGGAGGCAATGTACTAGGCACGACCGCACTGATGACTGTGTTCATGCAGTTGCTTTTGCAAAACTCACCCCATTGGCTTATTCTCTGGACTGCCAATTAATCACAGGTTATGTTTAACCAACCAAGGAAGTCCCAACACAATGGGAGTAGTAGACCTTCCAACACATAACAAGATAATTGTTCCCTATGTATTGCCCCTACCCGAAGGTCAATGTTATGAACCTCATGAACAAAGCTACCTTGGCCGAGAGGCCTGGCGTCATTGGAGAATATAGGGATCGGTTTGACCAATACACTCAGATGCATACCTTGGCCTGAGCAAACTGAGCGTCAACCAGATTAGCCCCGGAACCACTATCAAGAAGAACAGACAATCTCTCCACTCTCGTACCAACTACCACCTCCACTGGTACAAGGAACTGAGAAGAACTGGCGGATGAAATACATACTCCCAGTTGTCGTCCACCACACAACCTGGGATTAACAGTTTTCCGGCGACTTTTGGCTCAACAAGGCACGGGATGGACATTCTCCAACAAAATGTCCCTCTTTCCCGCAGAAAAAACATCTTCTAGTCCTGCGGCGTACCGCCAATCCCCTCCTACGAAATGATGTCCCTCCCAACTGCATAGGCTCATCCGAACAGACAAGGGGAACCTCAACATAAGGGACTTTAGTGGTAGGTGGAGAAACAACAGGGAGTGGGGTTACCTCACCCCTCTCCCAAGCCGTCTATCAGTACGGATAGCTAAGGCCATAGCAGCCTCCAGAGAAGGAGGAGACTCATACTGAGCCAAAACGTCTTTTAATTTATCAGAAAGGCCCATGACAAAACTGGCTCCTAAGAGCTGGGTCATTCCACTGAGTATCTGTGGCCCATCTACGAACTCAGAAGCAAATTCCTCTGCCGGACGATCTCCCTGCTGTATCTTACGTAATTTGTCTCAGCAAGAAGACCCGATCGGGTCATCATATACCAATCCCAGGGCAGTAAAAAATTGATCTACAGACAGTAGAGCCGGGGATCCCGGAGGAAGGGAAAATGCCCAGGATTGAGGGTCCCCTTGCAGAAGTGAGATAACAATTCCCACTCTCTGCTCCTCACTCCCTGATGATCGAGGCCGAAGCCGAAAATACAATTTACATGCCTCCCGGAAGGTGAAAAATTTGTCTCGCCCACCAGTGAACCTGTCCGGGGAGCAACCTTAGGTTCAACTCTGGTTTGCTCCGGGGGAGACAAAACTTTGGACTTAATGTCCGTCAGTCCATGGATAATCCCTGCAACTGCAGAGCCAGCTGGCTACTGGATCCATGGTAACTGGAGATAATTTTTATGGCCAGTGAAAATGTCACGCTGTCTAATGATATGTATACAATGTCAGTAAACATTAATACAGGAACAACACTCTATACAACAACTAGTATAGCAACATCTGCATGTAAGTATAGAATAGATTTACCTGACACGATATCTGCTGAACTCAGGGTTAATCTTGAGGACTTGATGAGCTGAAACAGGAAAGAGGTGGACCGGATCTAACCTGACCCTAAACTGGGTCCTAACTAATCCCTCACCTTGGAGGTACTGATAATGGTTCAGAGGTCCAAGTCTCCAACCTAACCCTGTCTCCTATCAGACCCTGAACCCTGTAATCAGTTCTAAGAAGGATCCTGACTACCACCAAAGGGATATGGGCTGATCTTAGCTAAATACACAGATTAGACATATAAGACAGACAGGATAACACTCGCTTGCATACACACTCAAACACAAAGGAACATAAATGGTCTGGGAAATAAACTCTAACCAATTTGAGCTTAGAACAACTAAGGAGCTCACAACTAAAGTCTATACAGATTCATTCCTATCTGTGGTCTGCATGAAGGTTTCACAGGCAACTCCCCAAGCAGACAACCAGAATTTAAAGGAAACCAATCAACAAATAACAATTGCAGCCGGGAGAAACTGCACCCAGTCCCAGCACCGAGCACAGACAGAATTAACTCCCTAGCTGCCAAACACAAAGAAACAGCAGCTCAGCTGTGAGAAGTCAAAATGTGCAACCGCGACGATCTTCGGGCAATGCACACATGACATCATGTGATCATGGCTCTATATAATCCTCACACATCTCTTCTTCATGTGATAGCGGCTCTATATAATCCTCACACATCTCTTCTTCATGTGATTGCGGCTCTATATAATCCTCACACGTCTCTTCTTCATGTGATCGCGGCTCTATAGAATCCTCACACATCTCTTCTTCATGTGATCGCGGCTCTATATAATCCTCACACATCTCTTCTTCATGTGATCGCGGCTCTATATAATCCTCACATGTGTCTTCTTCATGTGATCGCGGCTCTATATAATCCTCACACGTCTCTTCTTCATGTGATCGCGGCCATATATAATCCTCACACGTCTCCTCTTCATGTGATCACGGCTCTATATAATCCTCACACAATCTCTCCTTCATGTGATTGCGGCTCTATATAATCCTCACACGTCTCTTCTCATGTGATCGCGGCTCTATATAATCCTCACACATCTCTTCTTCATGTGATCGCGGCTCTAATAATCCTCACACGTCTCTTCTTCATGTGATCGTGGCTCTATATAATCCTCACACGTCTCTCTTCATGTGATCGCGTCTCTATATAATCCTCACACTTTTCTTCATGTGATCGCAGCTCTATATAAATCCTCACATGTCTCTTCTTCATGTGATCGCGTCTCTATAAATCCTCACACTTTTCTTCATGTGATCGCGGCTCTATATAATTCTCACACTTTCTTCATGTGTCGCGGCTCTATATAATCCTCACACGTCTCTTCTTCATGTGATCGCGCTCTATATAATCCTCACACATCTCTTCTTCTTCATGTGATCGTGGCTCTATATAATCCTCACACATCTCTTCTTCATGTGATAGCGGCTCTATATAATCCTCACACGTCTCTTCTTCATGTGATCGTGGCTCTATATAATCCTCACGTCTCTCTTTCATGTGATCGTGGTTCTATATAATCCACACGTCTCTCCTTCATGTGATCACGGCTCTATATAATCCTCACACGTCTCTTCTTCATGTGATCGCGGCTCTATATAATCCTCACACATCTCTTCTTCTTCATGTGATCGTGGCTCTATATAATCCTCACACATCTCTTCTTCATGTGATCGCGGCTCTATTAATAATCCTCACACGTCTCTTCTTCATGTGATCGCGGCCATATATAATCCTCACACGTCTCCTCTTCATGTGATCACGGCTCTATAAAATCCTCACACATCTCTCCTTCATGTGATTGCGGCTCTATATAATCCTCACACGTCTCTTCTTCATGTGATCGCGGCTTATATAAATCCTCACACATCTCTTCTTCATGTGATCGCGGCTCTATATAATCCTCACACGTCTCTTCTTCATGTGATAGCGGCTCTATATAATCCTCACACGTCTCTTCTTCATGTGATCACGGCTCTATATAATCCTCACACGTCTCTTCATGTGATCGTGGCTCTATATAATCCTCACACATCTCTTCTTCATGTGATCGCGTCTCTATATAATCCTCACACTTTTCTTTCATGTGATCGCGGCTCTATATAATCCTCACACGTCTCTTCATGGATCGTGGCTCTATATAATCCTCACAGCTCTCTCTTCATGTGATCGCGTCTCTATTAATCCTCACACTTTTCTTCATGTGATCGCAGCTCTATATAATCCTCACACGTCTCTTCTTCATGTGATCGCGTCACTATATAATCCTCACACTTTCTTCATGTGATCGCGGCTCTATAAATTCTCACACTTTTCTTCATGTGATCGCGGCTCTATAAAAACCTCACACATCTCTCCCTTCATGTGACGTGGCTGTATATAATCCTCACACGTCTCTTCTTCATGTGATCACGGCTCTATAAAATCCCACACGTCTCTCTTCATGTGATCGTGGCTCTATAAAATCCTCACAACGTCTCTTCTTTCATGTACGTGGCTCTATATAATCCCCACACATCTCTTCTTCATGTGATCGTGGCTCCATATAATCCTCACACTTCTCTTCATGTGATCGCGGCTCTATATAATCCCACACTCCTTCTTCAGTGATCGCGGCTCTATATAATCCTCACACGTCTCTTCATGTGATCTGCTCTATATAATCCTCACACATCTCTCCTTCATGTGATCGTGGCTCTAATAATCCTCACACGTCTCTCTTCATATGATCGTGGCTCTATATAATCCTCACACGTCTCTCATCATGTCGGGCACTATAGTAATCCCACGACGTCTATTTCATGTATGCGCTCTATATGACCTCACTCTTCTTCATGTGATCGCGCTCTATATAATCCTCACACATCTCTTCTTCATGTGATCGCGGCTCTATATAATCCTCACACTTTTCTTCATGTGATCGCGGCTCTATATAATCCTCACACATCTCTTCTTCTTGTGATCGCGGCTCTATAAACCTCACACGTCTCTTCCTGTGTCTTGTCTCTAATAACCCACACACTCTTCTTCATGTGATCGTGGCTTTTATATAATCCTCACAATTCTCTTCTTCATGTGATCGTGGCTCAATATAATCCCACACATCTTTTTTCTTCATGTGATCCCCGGTCATATAATCCTCACCCCATCTCTCCTTCATGTATTGCGGCTCTATATAAACCTCACACTCTCTTCTTAAATGTGATCGCGGCTCAATAAAATTTCCTCACACATCTCTTCTTATGTATCGCGCTCTATATAATCCTCACACTCTCTTCTTCATGTGATAGCGGCTCTATATAATCCTCACACTCTCCTTCTTCATGTGATCACGGCTCTATATAATCCTCACACGTCTCTTCATGTGATCGTGGCTCTATATAAATCCCACACTCTCTTCTTCATGTGATCGCGTCTCTAAAAATCCTCACACTTTTCTTCATGTGATCGCGTCTCTATAATAACCCTCACACTTTTCTTCATTGATCGCAGCTCTATATAATCCTCACACGTCTCTTCTTCATGTGATCGGTCTCTATATAATCCTCACACTTTTCTTTTCATGTGACGCGGCCTATATAATCTCACACTTTTCTTCATGTGACGCGGCTTATATAATCCTCACACTTCTCCCCTTCATGGACCGGGGCTTATTAATCCTCACACTCCTTCTTCATGTGACTGGCTCTATATAATCCTCAAAACTCTCTTCTTCATGTGATCGGGGCTCCATAAATCCTCCACTTCTCTTCATGTGATCGCGCTCTATATAATCCTCACACGTCTCTTCTTCATGTGATCGCGGCTCTAATAATCCCACACGTCTTCTTCATGTATCTCGGCTCTTATAAATCCTCAACATCCCCTTTCCCAGTGACGGGTCTATATAATCCTAACACGTCCTTCTTCTAGGTCGGCTCTATATAATTCCCACACTCTCTTCTTCATGTGATCGGGTCTATAATAATCCCACACTTCCTTCTGTGATCGGCCTAATATCCTCCGTCTCTTCTTCATGTGATCCGCTCTATATAATCCCACACGTCTCTTTTTTCATGTGATCGCGGCTCTTTTAAATCCTCACACATCTCTTCTTCATGTGATCGCGGCTCTATATATACCTCACACTTTTCTTCATGTGATCGCGGCTCTATATAACTTCACACATTTTCTTCTGTGATCCGCCTATATAACCTCACACATCTCTCTTCATGTGATCGGTGCTCTATAATCCTCCACTCTCTTCTCATGTGATCTGCTCATATAACCTCACAATTCTCTTCTTCATGGGATCGGGCTCTATATAATCCCACACATCTTTTTCTTCATGTGATCACGGCTCTATATAATCCTCAAACATCCTTCTTCATGTAGTCTGGCTCTATAAACCTCACACTCCTTCTTCATGTGATCGCGGCTCTATATAATTTTCACAGTCATCTTCGTGATTGTGCTAATAATCCTCACACCCTTTTCTCAGTACCCGGGCTCTAAATCCTCACATCTCTTTTTCTCCAGTATCGGGGCTCAAATAATACTCACACATCACTTCTCCTTCATGTGATCGCAGCTTATATAATCCCACACGTCTCTTCTTCATGTAGTCTGGTTCATATAATCCCACACGTCTCTTTTCATGTTTTGGGCTCTTATAATCCTCCCCTTCTTCTTCTGTGATGGGGGTCTTTTAAAACCTCACACATCTCTTCTTATGTGATCGGGTCTTATAACCTCACAACTTTTTTTATGTGAGCGGTTTTTAAAATCCTCACAATCTCTTCTCTTGTGACGGGCCATAAAATCACCGTCCTCGTGACTGTCTCATTAACCTAACTTTTCTTCTGTGATGTGGTTAAAAATCCTCACAATTCTCTCTTAGTGATCGGGGCTCTTATAATCCTCACATCTTTTCATGGATCAGCTTAATAATCCTACACACCCTTTTCTTCAGTAGTGGGCTCTATAAATCCTCAACGCTTTCTTCAGTGATCGCGGCCTAATAATATTCACATGTCTTTTCTTCATGGTTTGGGATAAATAATCCTCACCTCTCTTCTTCTTAGTAGCGGGGCCTAAACCTCCATTTTTTTCCCTGTAGTCGGCTCTAAAAACCACACATCATTCCCCCTTCTGAAAACGAGCTTTTAAATCCTCACCGCTCTTTTCATGTATCGGGGTTTATATAACCTCCCCCCTTTCTTCAAAGCGGGCTCATATAATCCCACCTTCTTTTCAGTGATCGCGGCTCTAATAATTTCCCCCCATGTCACTTTTCATGTGATTGGACAAAAATCCCCCCACGTCCTTCTTTTCATTTAGTCGGGCTCTTTTTAAATCCTCACGTCCTTTTCTCCATGTATCTGGCTCTTTTTTTAAATACCCCCCAAAAAGCACTTTTTTTCATGTGATGGTTTTAAAAACCCACGTCCTTCTTCATGTTTGGGGCCCTATAATTCCTCCATTTCCCCTTTAAAAGTTTTGGGCTCTATAAACCCCAACATCCTTTTGGAATAGGGGTCTGCAACAACTCCTTTCCCTTTCCCTAGAGTGTTTAGTTGCTAGTTTGTTTCGTTTAAAAGTTAAAAAAAAAAAAACTCCCAAGGTCACAGGGGAAGCATTGCGTATTTCCTGTTTTTTGTGTTGTTATAAGAGAAGCACCTGCTGAAGCTGCCAGATAGAACCACAATGTTTTTCCCCATTATTTAGGTTACTTATTGTTCTGTTTTTCATAATAAAAAAGCCTGTTTACAAGCGGGAAGTACCTGAAAATCCCCCCCAACATTTTAGGCCCGGGTGACACAAAACCCAAAGACGCAAACGTACCCAAAGAAAAAACACACAGAGCAACAGAAAATTCCACTAGCACAATCCTGTCAAAATTTCAGTCCAAGCCTCAGTAACCGAAACAGTCCTGGAAAAAAAGATAAATGCTGCTCATAAAGAAGGAAGGGGAAAAATATCAGGAAAATGCCTCTCCATTCCGATGATTGCTAAAAGGGGCAAAACACAAACCACTTTTTCTGATTAGATGATAACGTTGTGTTATATGAAGTGGAAAAGCAAAGGGATGTGGGGGGATTCAGAAAGGAGGAAAGATCAAATCTCAGCAAAACTTTTTTCTTGGGAAAAACCTGTACAGTCCAAACTAATTGAGGGGAGAAAGCAGGCATAAAGAAAACTTAGAGATTGTTGATGTCTCAGGAGAAGGAGAAAATTAAAATTTTCAGTTTTGCATTCTATTAATGGTCTTAGAGAGTTTTGAACACTTTGACGCACAGATGCCGGGGCCAAAGATGACGACAAAGATGTTAAAGGAAAATCGTGGTAATTCCCGGGGAAAAAGCCAAAATAAGGATAAGAATCCAGACAGAAAAACATTAAAGACACAGGTTTCCCAAATAAAGCAAACTAAAGAAACTTGTGAATGTTTTGTCCCCTAAAAAAAACCCGGCCCCCTTTTAAACAGACCAGAATTGGAAAGGAAAATGAGCAGCTTAAAAGAGAACATCATCAAAGGTTAAAACACTGTAAAGAAATTCTCATGTGCAAGTGCTTAAGCCAGTCAAAAACCCATCTGCAAACATTATAGTGTTAGATTGGTGCAAGCGTCATAACAAATAACAAGGATTTCCCCTTACGACCTCAATGAAAGCAAGTAGAAAAGGCATCTTACTAAAAGGGGGCTCACATGCGATATCGCTACCAAGATCGCTGCTGACATTTTTGTGACGCACAGCGACTCCCAGCTATCGCTGTTGGGAACATTCGCGAACAGCCCCCCTGTGGTACGCTGATTGTCGCGAAATGCAGGAATTTTTTGATCGCGGGGTTTTCCCGCTGACAGGCACGATCGCGCTGTGCAGGCGGGACCAGCGCCGGGAACCAAGGTACACAGCGGGTTTCCGGGCCCGACGGCCTAGAAACCCCCTGTGTCCTTTGGGTCCAGCGCCCGCTTAGGGGCCGGTACCAAAGGGGACAGGGGAACAACGTGTTCCGCAGTGGCCCCTGCTGATCGCTGCCCGGCTGCCTGTTTTTCACTCAGCAG
>JARQOD010012226.1:0-20497 GCA_033576555.1 Oophaga sylvatica | reverse complement strand
GCCGCATCGGCTTACTTCGGCTCTTTTCATCTGGATCTTGTTTTGGTAACGTTACCAGCTCTCTTCATTCCATTTTTGTCCTTCATTTGGACACTCCCATATATATTTTTTTCCGAGACCTATCTCGATTATCATACCTTGATCCCTCATGTGGATTCCTTCCTATTTTCCACATTTCGTTCTTTTTAGGTTGCCAATATTTACTCTATCCATTTCTTGGGCTACATTATAATAGGTGTCCACTCATGTTAGTCGATTTATTTATAGGCATATACATATATTTTGTTGATTTTTTCTTATATGCACATACTGATATTTCGTCATCTACTGAATCATTGGGGATATTTTTATCCTGCACCTTGATATCTATTGTTTCCATATAGTATTATATGCACAGTATTATAATGCCATTTTATTTGGTTCACGGGGAATTTTTATCTGTGGTCCCTTACACCTTGGACTCTTGGGGGTCATTCCTTCTTTTATTTATATGTTTTTTTTCCTGTATTACATGTAATTTTTAAATGTATTGTTTCACATGTTTTGCTGTGTTTAGTCCTTTTGTAATAAACATTGTCTTTTCATCATATATTTTTCTTTATTTTAATAATAATATTTACAATTATTTCATTAATTGAGGGGTGTGCGCTATTCATTGCATTTTCTTTGCTCTTCTTTTTTTTCGGGGGGTCATAAGTCTGCAGTCACACAGAGTTGGACTGGATGACCCCTTTATTTTTTCCAACTTCTTTATTGTCTGTGTGTCACGCTGTATAGCAGATATATATATATGTGATGTAAGTAATCTATATCAAATGGGCAACATACTATATAACATGCGCATAGATATATGATAACATAGAATTACCTGACAGAATGTCCAGTGGGTCAATACGGAATCCGTTATACGCTGTCTCCGGCTAGAGGGTGACCGGGGTCTATGCTGACCCTACACTGGGGTCCTAACTAATCCCTCTACCTGGAGGTACTGTTAAAGGTACAGAGGTCCAGGCCACCAGCGTAAACCCTGTCTCCTATCAATCCCTGCCAACTGTAATCTAGTCCTAAGAAGGACCCTGATTACCACCAAAGGGAATGAACAGGTAACGGTTAATGAACAGAAAGACATACAAGACAGACAAGAAATAAAGTAAATAAAGTCTTACATACAACACTCACACACAGTAGGAACACCTAAGGTCTCAGAGATAAACTATAAGCTGTAAGAGTAAAAACAACTAAGGAACTCTTAGCTTAAATATTCTCAGAACCGATCCAGTCTGCTAGACTACATGAATGCTTTCACCGGCATCTAACAAGCAGACTGGCAGGTATATGAAGGAATCTAATTAGAACATAATCAAAAGCAGCCGGGCGAGGCTGGACCTAGTCTTAGCAAAGAGCTAGGTAAAATTAACTCCCTCATTACCAAACACAAAGAAACAGAAACTCAGCTGTGAGAAGTCAGAGTGTGTAATCGCGACGATCCTCGTGGCGATACACCCATGACAGTACCCCCCCCTCTACGAGGGGACTCCGGACCCTCAGGGCCAGGTCTGCCCGGGTGAGTTGTGTGAAAGGTCCGAACCAATCGATCTGCGTTAACATCAGACGCAGGGACCCACGTCCTCTCCTCAGGACCATACCCCCTCCAATGAACCAAGTACTGAAGGGATCGGCGACTGAGACGTGAGTCAATGATTTTCGACCCATGAAATTCCACGTTATCATTGACCACCACTGAAGGAGGAGGTAGAGGTGACGGTATGACTGGTGCCACATACTTTTTAAGTAATGACTTGTGAAACACATTATGAATTTTAAACGTAGGAGGGAGGTCCAGACGAAATGCCACAGGATTAATTATGGAACTGATCCTGTACGGCCCGATGAATCTGGGACCCAACCTCCAGGAGGAAACTTTAAGTTTTATATTCCTGGTAGACAACCAAACCAGATCGTTCACCTTCAGATCTAGACCAGAAATCTCCCCCTATCAGCCATCCGTTTGTAACGGTTCCCCGTAACCTTCAGTCTTAACCGATCTGGAACTATCAGTCTCCCTGGAAGTCCCACAGGGGCGTCCCCCTGAGCCCCCAATACCTCCCCCTCAAGCTCAGAGCATACAGCTGACACTACAACTCCCTCCTGAGGAATAGGAACCGGATCATCCGTCTTCCCGGCCCCTGGGAAAGTACGAGATAAAGCATCAGGAAGCAACTTTATTGAGCAGTCATATGCGCGATGAGGAGGTAACTCTTTACACCCCTCCTCTGAGAACATCTCCCCAAAGTCCTCCAGAAAAGGAGACAAAGTCCTAGGCACAACCGCACCGATGACCGTGCTCATGCAGTTATTCCTGCAAAATTCACCCCACTGGCTTATCTTTCTGGATTGCCAATCAATCACTGGGTTATGTTTAGCCAACCAAGGAAGTCCCAACACAATAGGAGTAGGTAGACCCTCCAACACATAACAAGACAATTGCTCTTTATGTATTGCCCCTACTCGAAGATCTATGTTATGAACAGCTTGTACCAAGCTACCTTGACCGAGAGGTCTAGAATCAATAGAGACTATAGGGACCGGTTTGGCCAATACACTCAGTTGCATACCATGCACCTGGGCAAACCGAGCGTCCACCAGATTAGCCCGGACCCACTATCAAGAAAAACAGAAATCCTCTCAGTTCTAGTACCAATCACCACCTCCGCAGGCACGAGAAACTGAGAGGGATTTGGGGACGAAATACACACTCCCAGGTTAACTCCTTTGCTCAAAGAGGCCCGGGATGGACACCCCCCAACAAAATGTCCCTCTCTCCCGCAAAAGAAACACCTTCTAGTCTTGCGGCGCACCGCCGATTCCCTCCTACAAAAAGATGTCCCTCCCAACTGCATGGGTTCCTCAGAACAGACCAGGGGAACCTCAGTATAAGGGACTTTAGTAGTAGGTGGAGTCATCACGGGAGGCGGAGTTACCTCGCGTCTTCCCCGAATTCGTCTATCAATGCGAATAGCGAGGGCCATAGCAGCCTCCAGTGATGGAGGAGAATCATACTGAGCCAACACATCCTTTAATTTGTCAGACAACCCTTGACAAAACTGGCTCCTAAGAGCTGGGTCATTCCACTGAGTATCTGTTGCCCATCTACGGAACTCAGAAGAATATTCCTCCGCTGGACGATTTCCTTGCCGTATTTTACGTAACTTTGCTTCAGCAAGGGAAACTCGATCCGGATCATCATATACCAGACCCAGGGCAGTAAAAAATCGATCCACTGACTGGAGATCTGGGGAGCCTGGAGGAATGGAGAACGCCCAAGCTTGAGGGTCCCCTTGTAAGAGTGAGATAACAATTCCCACCCTCTGCTCTTCACTCCCAGATGACCGAGGCCGCAGCCGAAAGTACAATTTACATGCCTCCCGGAAAGTAAAAAATTTGTCCCGCCCACCAGTGAACCTGTCCGGGAGAGCAACCTTAGGTTCAGATCTGGTTTGCTCCGGGGGGGACAAAACCTTGGACTTAATGTCTGCAAACTCCATGGACAACCCCTGCAACTGCCGGGCCAGCTGGGCTACTGATCAATGACAGCTGGGGAGAATCTTTAGTATGGGCCGGTGAAAATGTCACGCTGTATAGCAGATATATATATATGTGATGTAAGTAATCTATATCAAATGGGCAACATACTATATAACATGCGCATAGATATATGATAACATAGAATTACCTGACAGAATGTCCAGTGGGTCAATACGGAATCCGTTATACGCTGTCTCCGGCTAGAGGGTGACCGGGGTCTATGCTGACCCTACACTGGGGTCCTAACTAATCCCTCTACCTGGAGGTACTGTTAAAGGTACAGAGGTCCAGGCCACCAGCGTAAACCCTGTCTCCTATCAATCCCTGCCAACTGTAATCTAGTCCTAAGAAGGACCCTGATTACCACCAAAGGGAATGAACAGGTAACGGTTAATGAACAGAAAGACATACAAGACAGACAAGAAATAAAGTAAATAAAGTCTTACATACAACACTCACACACAGTAGGAACACCTAAGGTCTCAGAGATAAACTATAAGCTGTAAGAGTAAAAACAACTAAGGAACTCTTAGCTTAAATATTCTCAGAACCGATCCAGTCTGCTAGACTACATGAATGCTTTCACCGGCATCTAACAAGCAGACTGGCAGGTATATGAAGGAATCTAATTAGAACATAATCAAAAGCAGCCGGGCGAGGCTGGACCTAGTCTTAGCAAAGAGCTAGGTAAAATTAACTCCCTCATTACCAAACACAAAGAAACAGCAACTCAGCTGTGAGAAGTCAGAGTGTGTAATCGCGACGATCCTCGTGGCGATACACCCATGACACTGTGCCCGCGTAAATCAGCTTCCCTATACACAATATAATGCCCCCACAGCTCCCCTATACACAGTATGATGATCCCACAGCTCTCCTATACACAGTATGATGTCCCCACTGCTCCCCTCTACACAGTATGACAAGTCACAGCTTCCCTCTAAACAGAATGATGATCCCACTGCTCCCTTATACATAGTATAAAAAGCCCACAGCTCCCCTATACACATTCTTATGCCGACAGAGCTCCACTATAGAAAGTATGTCCTCCATAGCCCCCTATATACAGTATAATGGGCCAACAGCTCCCCTATGCACAGTATAATGCCTTCACAGCTCCCCTATACACAGTATTGGGGCCCACAGCTTCCGTAAATACAGTATGATATCCCTCACAGCTCTCCTGTACACAGTATAATGGCCCAACCGCTCCCTTATACACAGTATAAATCCCCCACAGCTCCCCTATACACAGTATGATTGGTCCACAGCTCCCTTATACACTGTTGTGAATGTGTTAGAAATGAATTCTGAGCAGAAGCTCCCTCTGGTGGTTACAAACAGTACTGAACCATTCAATGAGGATTGGCAATCAGGAGTTACAGACTGGTCTTATATAAGGGAGGTTCCCTCCCATCATGGTTGCGGTGATCAATTGTTCTTGTCTCATCTGTGGTTCCTGGTTCACTTGGAAGCTTGCGGAGTCTTGCCTCTTCTCCTGCTCTCAGATAAGATATTTTCTGTTTTTTGTTTTTGTGCTTACCATTTGCATATTTCTCTGCATTTCTGTGAGGTTAGCCAGGTCTCTCCCCCCCCCCTTGGGCTAATCTCAGTTCTTCTGGAGCCACTGTTATTTGTTCATTTGCCTTTTCCAGTTTTATCAGTGGCTGCGGCTTAGTTTTGTTACACCAGAGAACTAATTTAGGTGGTGGAGGTCGTGTGATCTCAGGTGCTTTTGCAATTAGTAGAGTTGGTATTTTTTAGGGTTTTTTGGATTGCAGTAAGTGTCCTTCCTATCCTTTTCTGTCTAGGAAGATTGCGCCCCAACGTTTGCTCATACTATTTTCTGTCTGTGTCTGTATTTCCTCTTGTCTAACCGCCATTACATGTTTGGGGGCTTCCTATGTTCTTTGGGGATCTGCTCCGGGGCAGATAGCTTTCCTCTTTCTATCTTTAGGTGTAGTTAACCTCTCAGGCTGTGACGAGGCGTCTAGGACCAACGTAGGAACGCTCCACGGCTGCCTCTAGTTGTGGTGGTTAGTCAGGGTACTGCAATCTCATAGTTTCCAACTGCTCTGGTGTATTTCCTTTTTTGCCTGCTCTCCTCAGTTACCAAATCATAACAGTATCACCGGCCCAAACTGAAAAAAATATGGTACTCACAGAAGGGAAAAATATTGTGAAAGAAAAAAGTTGTCAGAGTTGTCAGAGATTTTTTTTTTCTGTTTGTTGCATTTTTTTTCCCTCTGTATCTCTGGGTGCTGAGGAGTATATATATATATTATTTTTTTTCTCAATGGAGTTTGCACAGTTGTCTGGCCGTGTGGATCAGCTTGCCACTGAAGTTCGGAGTATTGCTACCTATCTTGCTAGGTTGCCTGTTGTGGAACCTAGGATTCCCATGCCAGATTTGTTTTTAGGGGATCGAGCTAAGTTTCTGAATTTCAAAAATAACTGTAAATTGTTTTTTGCCTTAAAATCTAAGTCCTCAGGGAACGCAGCGCAGCAGGTTCAAATTGTCATCTCTCTCCTGCGCGGCGACCCTCAGGATTGGGCTTTTTCCCTGACACCTGGGGATCCTGTTTTGAGTGATGTTGATGCGTTTTTTCAGGCTTTGGGGTTATTGTACGATGAGCCTAATGTCACTGATCAAGCTGAAAAAACTTTGTTGGCATTAAGTCAGGGGCTTGAGGACGCTGAGTTATACTGTCAGAGATTCCGTAGGTGGACAGTCCTGACCAAATGGAATGACGACGCTTTGGCAGCTCTTTTTCGGAAGGGACTGTCAGATAATGTAAAGGATGTTATGGTGGGATTCCCTGTTCCCTCTGGTCTCAATGATTCTATGTCATTAGTGATTCAAATTGACAGACGTTTGCGTGAGCGGAAAGGTATGCGTGGAATAATGTTGCCTTGTGAACCTGCTTCTGAATCCATGCAGTGTGATAGAGTGGTTTCTGGGCACAGCGTCATGAATTTCGAAAGCGCAATGGGTTATGTTTCTACTGTGGTGATGCATCTCATGCTATTTCTGTCTGCCCTAAGCGGGGAAGACGTTTTGCTCGCTCAGTTGTCTTGGGTAGTGTTCAGACTAAGTTTTTGTTAACTGTTACCCTGATATGCTCTCTGTCCTCATTTTCTGCTCAGGCTTTTGTTGATTCTGGAGCAGCTATTAACCTGATGGATTTTGATTTTGCTAAACGTTGTGGGTTTCCCTTGATACCCCTGCGGAAGTCTATTCCCCTACTGGGGATCGATTCTACCCCTTTGGCTGAGAATAAACCTCAGTTCTCTACTCAGGTGATAATGAGGGTAGAACCTGATCATCAGGAGAGTTGCAAATTTTTGGTTCTGTATAACTGCATGACATTATCGTACTGGGTTTCCCTTGGTTACAGTCTCATAATCCTGTTTTGGATTGGAAATCTTACCAGTTGGGGCTGTCAATGTGTTAATACCAACACTTCTGTTTTTTCTGCCTCCCCCCAGGCTCAGGATGTTCCTGACTTTTTGATTGATTTTTCTGATGTGTTTAGCGAAAGTAAATCTGCATCCTTACCTCCCCATAGGAGCTATGACTGCGCTATTGAATTAGTGCCTGGTAGTAAATTCACTAAAGGTCGCCTTTTTAACTTGTCTGTACCTGAACATGACGCTATGCGGTCTTATATCAAGGAGTCATTGGAGAAGGGTCATATCAGACCATCCTCTTCACCCTTAGGTGCCGGTTTTTTCTTTGTGGCCAAAAAGGATGGTTCATTAAGGCCGTGTATTGATTATCGTCTCTTGAACAATATTACTGTGAAATATCAATATCCGTTACCCTTGATCTCTGATCTGTTTTCCAGGGTGAAAAACGCTACTTGGTTTACCAAGCTTGACCTCAGGGGGGCATATAACCTTATTCGTATTAAGCACGGGGATGAATGGAAGACGGCATTTAATACCCCTGAAGGGCATTTTGAGTACCTTGTGATGCCCTTTGGGCTCACTAATGCTCCTTCTGTCTTCCAGTCCTTCATGAATGACATTTTCAGGGATTTTGTGGATAAATTTCTGATTGTTTATTTGGATGATATCTTGATTTTTTCTAATGACTGGGACTCTCATGTAAAACATGTTCGGACTGTGTTCCAGATTTTGAGAGAGAATGCTCTGTATGTGAAGGGATCAAAGTGTCTTTTTGGCGTTCAGAGGATCTCATTTCTGGGTTTCATTTTGTCCCCATCTGTTATTGAAATGGACCCGGTCAAAGTTCAGGCTATCTGTGATTGGGTCCATCCTACTTCTTTAAAGGCTCTTCAAAGATTCTTGGGTTTTGCCAATTTTTATCGTAAATTTATTGGTAATTTCTCTGTTATTGTTAAACCATTAACTGATTTGACCAAGAAGGGTTCTGATGTGGTGAATTGGCCTCCTGAGGCAGTCTCTGCATTTCAGGAACTTAAGCAGAGATTCACTTCTGCTCCTGTTCTACGGCAGCCTGATGTTTCTCTACCATTTCAGGTGGAGGTTGATGCTCTGAAATTGGGGCAGGTGCCGTTTTGTCCCAAAGAGATCCAGAGACCTCTAAAAGTAACCCTTGTGCCTTTTTCTCTCGAAAATTTTCTTCCACTGAACGTAATTATGACGTGGGTAATCGGGAGTTATTAGCCATGAAGTGGGCTTTTGAAGAGTGGAGACATTGGCTGGAGGGGGCCCAACATCAGGTGGTGGTCCTTACTGACCATAAGAATCTAGTTTATCTGGAATCTGCCAAGCGACTTAATCCTAGACAGGCCAGGTGGGCCTTATTTTTCACACGTTTTAATTTTGTGGTTTCATTTCTTCCTGGCAATAAAAATGTTAAGGCGGATGCCCTCTCGAGGAGTTTCCTGTCGGACTCTCCTGAGTTATCTGATCCTTCTGTTATTTTGAAAGAGGGTGTAGTTCTTTCCGCCATCTCGCCCAATTTGAGACTGGCTCTGGAGGGGTGCCAGGAAGATAAGCCCGAGCGCTGCCCTGTTGGGAAATTGTTTGTCCCGGACCAGTGGAAAAAGAGTGTAATGTCTGAGATTCATTGTTCCGCGTTGGCCGGTCATCCCGGAATTTTTGGTACCAGGGACTTGGTTGGTCGGTCCTTTTGGTGGCCTACCTTGTCTCGTGATGTCAGGGAGTTTGTGCAGTCCTGCGGGACTTGCTCTCGCTCCAAGCCTTGCTCTCGTTCTAGTGGTTTGTTGATGCCATTACCTGTGCCCAAGAGACCATGGACCCATATATCTATGGATTTCATTTCCGATCTCCCTGTTTCTCAGAGAATGACCGTCATCTGGGTGATTTGCGATAGGTTTTCCAAGATGATACATCTTGTGCCATTACCTAAATTGCCTTCCTCCTCTGAATTGGTGCCTTTGTTCCTTCAGCACGTGGTTCGTTTACACGGCATTCCTGAGAACATTGTGTCTGACAGAGGAGTCCAGTTTGTTTCCAGATTTTGGAGGACCTTTTGTTCTAAAATTGGTGTTCAATTGTCTTTCTCCTCGGCGTTTCATCCTCAGACCAATGGTCAAACTGAGAGAACAAACCAGACATTGGAGACTTATCTAAGATGCTTTGTGTCTGCTGATCAGGATGACTGGGTCTCTTTTTTGCCTTTGGCTGAGTTTGCTCTTAATAATAGGGCTAGCTCTGCCACTTTGATGTCTCCATTTTTCTGTAATTCTGGGTTTCACCCTCGATTTTCTTCTGGACAGACGGAGGCTTCTGTCTGCCCGGGTGTTGACTCTGTTGTGGATCGTATGCAACAGATTTGGGACCAGGTAGTGGAGAGGTTGTCCCTCTCTCAGGAGAGGGCCCAGCGGTTTGCTAACCGGCATAGGACTGATGGTCCTCGGTTTAAAGTGGGGGACTTGGTCTGGTTGTCCTCAAGAAATATTCCTATGAGAGTGGCATCTCCTAAATTTAAGCCTAGGTTCATTGGACCTTATAAGATCATGGAGATTCTTAACCCTGTTTCTTTCGTTTGCTTCTTCCAGGGACATTTAAGATCCATAACGTGTTCCACAAGTCCTTGTTGAAGAGGTTTGTTGAGCCAGTGGATCCTACTACTGTGCCTCCTGACCCTGTTTTGGTTGAGGGCAATCTGGAGTATGTGGTTGAGAAAATATTGAATTCTCGTTTTTCTAGACGGAAACTCCAGTATTTGGTTAAATGGAGAGGTTATGGTCAGGAAGACAATTCTTGGGTGTTTGCTTCGGACATCCATGCTAGGAGACTCATCCGTGCGTATCATAGAACTCATCCTGACCGACCTGGTTGCTCAAATGAGGGTTCGGTGACCCCTCCTCAAGGGGGGGGTACTGTTGTGAATAGGCTGGAAATGAGTTCTGAGCAGAAGCTCCCTCTGGTGGTTACAAACGGTACTGGACTGTCCAGTGAAGATTGTGAGGATTGGGAATCAGGTGTTACTGACTGGTCTTATATAAGGGAGTCACCTTCCCATCAGGGTTGCCGGTGATCAATTGTTCTGGTCTCAATCCTTGATTCCTGTTTCCTTGGTAGCCTGCTGTGTCGTGTCTGAATCTCCTGCTAACAGATAAGACATTTTCTTCTTTTTGTGCTTGATTTTTGCATTTTGTCCTGCACTTCTGTGGGGGCCTTCATGGTCCCCTCTGGGGCTTTTGCCTCTCAGTTCAGTTCAGCCACTGTTGTTTGTACATTTGCTTTTTCCAGTTTTTTCAGTGGCTGCTGTTTTGTTTTTGGTTACACCAGAGAACTAATTTAGGTGGTAGAGGTCGTGTGATCTCAGGTGTTTTTTGAAATTAGTAGAGTTGGTGCTTTTCAGGGTTTTTTGGGATTGCAGTAAGTGCCCTTCCTATCCTTTTCTATTTAGTAAGTTTGGGCCCCAACGTTTGCTCATACTATTTTCTGTCTGTGTCAGTATTTCTTCTTGTCTAACCGCCATTACATGTTTGGGGGCTTTCTATGTTCTTTGGGGATCTGCTCCGGGGCAGATAGCTTTCCTCTTTCTATCTTTAGGTGTAGTTAGTTTCTCAGGCTGTGACGAGGCGTCTAGGACCAACGTAGGAACGCTCCACGGCTGCCTCTAGTTGTGGTGGTTAGTCAGGGTACTGCAATCTCATAGTTTCCAACTGCTCTGGTGTATTTCCTTTTTTGCCTGCTCTCCTCAGTTACCAAATCATAACACTGCTCCTGTTCTACGGCAGCCTGATGTTTCTCTGCCATTTCAGGAGGAGGTTGATGCGTCTGAAATTGGGGCAGGTGCCGTTTTTTCCCAAAGAGATCCAGAGACCTCTAAAAGTAACCCTTGTGCCTTTTTCTCTCGAAAATTTTCTCCAACTGAACGTAATTATGACGTGGGTAATCGGGAGTTATTAGCCATGAAGTGGGCTTTTGAAGAGTGGAGACATTGGCTGGAGGGAGCCAAACATCAGGTGGTAGTCCTCACGGACCATAAGAATCTGGTTTATCTGGAATCAGCCAAACGATTTAATCCTAGACAGGCCAGGTGGGCCTTGTTTTTCAGACGTTTTAATTTTGTGGTTTCCTTTCTTCCTGGCACTAAGAATGTTAAGGCGGATGCCCTCTCGAGGAGTTTCCTTGCGGACTCTCCTGAGTTATCTGATCCTGCTGTTATTTTGAAAGAGGGTGTAGTTCTTTCCGCCATCTCGCCCAATTTGAGACTGGCTCTGGAAGGGTGTCAGGAGGATAAACCCGAGCGCTGCCCTATTGGGAAATTGTTTGTCCCAGACCGGTGGAAAAAGAGTGTGATGTCTGAGATTCATTGTTCCGCGTTGGCCGGTCATCCCGGAATTTTTGGTACCAGAGACTTGGTTAGTCGGTCCTTTTGGTGGCTTACTTGGTCTCGTGACGTCAGGGAATTTGTGCAGTCCTGCGGGACTTGCTCTCGCTCCAAGCCTTGCTCTCGCTCTAGTGGTTTGTTGATGCCATTGCCTGTGCCCAAGAGACCATGGACCCATATCTCTATGGATTTTATTTCCGACCTCCCTGTTTCTCAGAGAATGACCGTTATCTGGGTGATTTGTGATAGGTTTTCCAAAATGATACATCTTGTGCCATTACCTAAGTTGCCTTCCTCCTCCGAATTGGTGCCTTTGTTCCTTCAGCACGTGGTTCGGTTACACGGCATTCCTGAGAACATTGTGTCTGACAGAGGAGTCCAGTTTGTTTCCAGATTTTGGAGGACTTTTTGTTCTAAACTTGGTGTTCAATTGTCTTTCTCTTCGGCTTTTCATCCTCAGACAAATGGACAAACTGAGAGAACAAACCAGACATTGGAGACTTATCTGAGATGCTTTGTGTCTGCTGATCAAGATGACTGGGTCTCTCTTTTTTGCCTTTGGCTGAGTTGGCTCTTAATAATAGGGCTAGCTCTGCCACTTTGATGTCTCCATTTTTCTGCAATTTTGGGTTTCACCCTCGATTTTCTTCGGGACAGACGGAGGCTTCTGTCTGTCCAGGTGTTGACTCTGTTGTGGAGCGTATGCAGCAGATTTGGGACCAGGTAGTGGAGAGGTTGTCCCTCTCTCAGGAGAGGGCCCAGCGGTTTGCCAACGGCATAGGACTGATGGTCCTCGGTTTGAAGTGGGGGACTTGGTCTGGTTGTCCTCAAGAAATATCCCTATGAGAGTTGCATCTCCTAAGTTTAAGCCTAGGTTCTTTGGACCTTATAAGATCATGGAGATTCTTAATCCTGTTTCTTTTCGTTTACTTCTTCCAGGGACATTTAAGATCCATAACGTGTTCCACAAGTCCTTATTGAAGAGGTTTGTCGAGCCAGTGGTTCCTATGGCTGCGCCTCCTGACCCTGTTTTGGTTGAGGGCAATCTGGAGTATGTGGTGAGAAAATATTGGATTCTCGTTTTTCTAGACGGAAACTCCAGTATTTGGTTAAGTGGAGAGGTTATGGTCAGGAGGACAATTCTTGGGTGTTTGCTTCGGACATCCATGCTAGGAGACTGATCCGTGCGTATCACAGAGCTCATCCTGACTGACCTGGTTGCCCAAATGAGGGTTCGGTGACCCCTCCTCAAGGGGGGGGTACTGTTGTGAATGTGTTAGAAATGAATTCTGAGGAGAAGCTCCCTCTGGTGGTTACAAACAGTACTGAACCATTCAATGAGGATTGGCAATCAGGAGTTACAGACTGGTCTTATATAAGGGAGGTTCCCTCCCATCATGGTTGCCGGTGATCAATTGTTCTTGTCTCATCTGTGGTTCCTGGTTCACTTGGAAGCTTGCTAAGTTTTGCCTCTTCTCCTGCTCTCAGATAAGATATTTTCTGTTTTTTGTTTTTGTGCTTACCATTTGCATATTTCTCTGCATTTCTGTGAGGTTGGCCAGGTCTCCCCCCCCCCCCGGAGGGCTTGGGCTCCTCTCAGTTCTTCTGGAGCCACTGTTATTTGTTCATTTGCCTTTTCCAGTTTTTTCAGTGGCTGCGGCTTAGTTTTGTTACACCAGAGAACTAATTTAGGTGGTGGAGGTCGTGTGATCTCAGGTGTTTTTGCAATTAGTAGAGTTGGTATTTTTTAGGGTTTTTTGGATTGCAGTAAGTGTCCTTCCTATCCTTTTCTGTCTAGGAAGATTGCGCCCCAACGTTTGCTCATACTATTTTCTGTCTGTGTCTGTATTTCCTCTTGTCTAACCGCCATTACATGTTTGGGGGCTTCCTATGTTCTTTGGGGATCTGCTCCGGGGCAGATAGCTTTCCTCTTTCTATCTTTAGGTGTAGTTAACCTCTCAGGCTGTGACGAGGCGTCTAGGACCAACGTAGGAACGCTCACGGCTGCCTTTAGTTGTGGTGGTTAGTCAGGGTACTGCAATCCAGTAGATTCCAATCTCTCTGGTGTATTGCCGTTTTTGCCTGCTCTCCTCAGCTACCAAATCATAACAATACACATTAAGATGGGCCCACAGCTCCCATATATACAGTATAATATCCCCCACAGTTCACCTCTACGCCGATGACACGCAGATCTACCTATCTGGACCTGACCTCACCTCCCTACTGACCAAAATCCCACAGTGTCTGTCTGCTATCTCAGCCTTCTTTTCTGCTCGCTTTCTCAAACTGAACATGGACAAAACAGAATTCATCATCTTTCCCCCATCTCACTCTACCCCCCACCAGACCTATCCATCAATGTCAATGGCTGCTCGCTTTCCCCAGTCCCACATGCTCGGTGCCTTGGGGTAATCATCGACTCTGCCCTCTCTTCAAACCACATCTCCAAGCCCTCGCCACCTCCTGCCGCCTCAAACTCAAAAATATTTCCCAGATCCGCTCATTCCTCAACCATGAAACACCAAAAACACTAGTGCACGCCCTTATCTCCCGCCTCGACTACTGCAACCTCCTACTGTCTGGCCTCCCCTCTAGCACTCTGGCACCACTCCAGTCCATCCTACACTCTGCTGCACGACTAACCCACCTGTCTCCCCGCTATTCCCCAGCCTCCCCCTATGCCAGGCCTTCACTGGCTCCCTATTGCCCAGAGGCTCCAGTTCAAAACCTTAACCATGACATACAAAGCCATCCACAACCTTTCTCCTCCTACATCTGTGACATGGTCTCCCGCTACCTACCTATACGCAACCTTCGATCCTCTCAAGATCTCCTTCTCGACTCCCCCCTCATCTCTTCTTCCCACAAACGCATACAAGACTTCTCCGGGCTTCCCCCATACTCTGGAACTCCCTGCCGCAAAACATCAGACTTTCACCAACAACGGAGACCTTCAAGAAAAACTGAAGACCCACCTGTTCCGACAAGCCTACAACCTGCAATGATCCTCAGTGTACTGAACCATCGTACGACCAGCTCTACCCTTTCCTAGTATATTCTCACCCATCCCTGCAGTCTGTGAGCCCTCGCCGGCAGGGTCCTCTCTCCTTCTGTACTTGTGTGTCCCTTGTCCAGCACATGTTTATAGTACCTGTCTATATTTTTCCCCTTTTCATATGTAAAGCGCCATGGAATAAATTGCGCTATATAAATGTATAATAATAATTATAATAATAAAGTATGGCCGTCAATTATCCCATGCCTGTGCTACCGATGGCTGTTTTGTGGCCTGGGAGTGAGGATGACAGGGAACTTGCTTCTGTGGGTGGAATAACACTTTGTCTCTGGACAACAGTGACCGAGGTTCTTCCATGGCGATCCTGTGAGGAAGCCGAACCAGCTGTGTGTGAGCTGGAGGAAGAGGCTCCAACACGACCTGAAGATGTAGGTGCTGCTGTAGGTTGGCCTACATCTCCAGTGTGTCTTTGTAACTCAACTACGTGCTTTGTCCGCACATGTTTCCACATATTAGTGGTATTGAGGTTACTGACACTTTTACCTCTTTTTACTTTTTGATTATACAGCTTGCATTTGACATAGCAAATATCATCTGCAAGTGTGTCAAAAAAGGACCACGCAGTGCAAGTCCTGGGAGCGCCGTTTTGACTTTTGGAAGAGAACTGCTCCGAACAGGTGCCAAACTGGAGGCTACAGGCAAACGATTCTGCAGACTAACTCTCCTTCCTGTTTGTACCGTTGGGGCAATCTCTTCCTCAGAGCTGCTCCCACCACCTTCCAGTTCCTCACGCCATGTTGGGTCTTGGACCTCATCATCTCCACTACCCTCTTCCAACACCTGCTGCTGTTGGGTGGTCTGGCCAGCACCATGCTCAACAGAAACTGGCACCTGAGTCTCATCATCATCAGATGCGTTCTGCGGTGTGCTGACCATCGGCACTGGCTCACCCGCCTCTTCAGATTCAGAGAGACACAGCTGTTGCGCATCACTGCATACTCCTTCTTCTTCACATTCCAGAATGCTGCTTGGCTGGGCCCCTGTTTGCAAGCCAACAGATTCTGAGAACAGAAGCAGAGACTCAGCTGGCTCTTGTACAGAACTCTCTGACTGCCTGGGCAATTTGGCAGGCGGTGAAGAGACAGATGGTTGCTCAACAGTGCTGTGGTCCTGAGAGGAGGTGGAAGCAATTGAAGTCGATGCATTGGCTGCCATCCAACCAACAACGGCTTCAATTTGTTCTTCCCGCAGCAGGGGGGTACGCCGACCTCCTACAAAAGTGCGCATAAAGGAACGCTCATGGGGAAAAACTGGTGGATGCTGTGTCATGGGGGCGGCAGCAGCCACAGAATCCCCACGTCCTCTCCCTGCTGAAACTCCACGGCCACGACCACGTGCCTTACTCCCTGCCTTCTTCATCTTGGTAGATTGATAAAGAAAGTCAGAAAAGTTATAAGGCCTAAGTGTGGTTATTCATCAGAGACTACAGTGAACACTGCACACAACTGTTCACTAGGTGTGAAAGGCCCCTTTGTGTACTTCTATAGTGTTTGCAACCAATGTATTGTATACGGATGGAAGCGCGTCACACTAATAGATTTGAGTTATTTGAAATAGAATGGAGCAGCACCAATTAGAGAAAAATGTCAAGGATGAGGCAGTGACACACGCTCAGCAGACTACAAACAGCAGTGGTTGAAGAACTAACTGGAGCGTGATCTGCACTACAAAAATGAAAACCTCAGACTACAGTTAACACTGCACACAACTGTTCACTACCCAATGCGTCACAGCAGGAAGGCAGTCTGTGCGTCCAAACAAAGGCGCAAGCATACATGCACGTACCCTGTTTATAAAGCTATATAAAAAAATTTATGTAGTAGTGACGCACACTTTATTGAGGTACAGTATTACATCGCCATTCACCATCTGTGGCTATGCAGTCTCATCTATATATACCTTATCTATCCGTTGTCATGCTTCAAAGTCGACAGTCAGGCATAAATAGCAATTTTCACTATGCACTATGCACTTTTTAAAGGTTATGTTTGTTAATAAAAATGATTATTGGCACATATTATGAGTATTACATGAAGGAAATTGTATAATTTTTATAAACTGTTTAGTGACATTATTCAGCAAATGTAACATTTTATGAATGTCACAGATAACTTGCAATGCTGATGATGTTTTGAAGTCAGACATTCATTGTCTATACATAAAAATGGTGTACATACTGTTACTTATCCATCATTAATGGATTCTGATATGTACTTGTATGCTTTTATTTACACCGTATAGCAGATTCCTTAACCAATTTATTTTGTGGTTTGCATTGCTGTTAAACATGTTAATGTATGCGTTTATATTTGTCAATTCTTTATTTATCTAGATTTTTTTTAACTGAAATCATCATCTTATGGTAGTAAAGGTTATCTTTCTCTTGTTTGGAGTATAGACATTTTTAATTGACACGTAACAAGGAAAATACTTGATCTAGTATTTAAAACATCCTCCTTGACCCTGGGCTCCAACACCGCAGTTGTTGCTCGGAAGTGCTGTTAGCACAGTCAACACTTGCTCCTGTGTTGCTGGGGTTCAGTAATGTCAGCTGTTCCCCTGCTGTGTGTACGGCAAAAAGTCCTGCTGCCTCCACCCTCTTTCATCCCTGGGCTCCAACAACGCCAGTTGTTGCCATGAAGTGCTGTTAGCACAGTCAACACTTGCTCCTGTGTTACTGGGGTTCAGTAATGTCAGCTGTTCCCCTGCTGTGTGTACGGCAAAAAGTCCTGCTGCCTCCACCCTGTTCTCTTCTATCCCTGGGCTCCAACACCGCCAGTTGTTGCTCGGAAGTGCTGTTAGCACAGTCAACACTTGCTCCTGTGTTACTGGGGTTCAGTAATGTCAGCTGTTCCCTGCTGTGTGTACGGCTAACAGTCCTGATGCCTCCACCCTGTTCTCTTCTCATTCCTGGGCTCCAACACCGCCAGTTGTTGCTCGGAAGTACTTGGCACGGGTACTGACTCCTGCCCAGCCTGGTTACATCACGACAGCTGTTTCCTGGCAGTGTTCAACGTTCAATTAGCCTCCAATAAGTTGTCCTGTCGTGTTGCATTCGGGTTAGCCGACTCTATGGTGCCTGCAGTTTAGGTGATTCTATGTGTGCTGTGGGATATATAAATAAAGGCTGTTTCAGTTGTGACAATAGGACAAGCACCCACTGTAGGACTGTGTGATTCGGTAACTTCGGACGGCTTGCGGCCTGTCAACGTACATTTTCATGGGGTGCCTTATGGTACCCGTCCGGGTTCCAGTACCGTCAGCTGGTTCTCCGCAGTGCCTTTGGCCTAGGTGCCTCCATCTTGGTATCCGAGTTCCAGCAACGTCTGCTAGTCCTTGGTAGTGCTTTGGAGCACAGGTACCTCCTGCTTAGTAACCGTGTCCAGTAACGTCAGTGGTCCTCGGTTGTGCCATTGGCTCTTTTCCTTCTGCTGCCCCTCGGGTTCCAGCACAGTCAGCTGGTCCTCGTTACTTGCATTGGCTCTTGTACCTTCTGCTACTCGTCGGGTTCCAGTACCGTCAGCTGGTTCTCCGCAGTGCCTTTGGCCTAGGTGCCTCCATCTCGGTATCCGAGTTCCAGCAACGTCTGCTGGTCCTTGGTAGTGCTTTGGAGCACAGGTACCTCCTGCTTAGTAACCGTGTCCCAGTAAGTCAGCTGGTCCTCGGTTGTGCCATTGGCTCTTTTCCTTCTGCTGCCCCTCCGGGTTCCAGCACAGTCAGTGGTCTCGTTACTTCCATTGTCTCTTGTACCATCTGATACCAGTCCGGGTTCCAGTAACGTCAGCTGGTTTCGGAAGTTAGTCAGCCTTCTTGTACCTTCAGCTACATTTACAAATTGAAGATTTTTTAAATGTTTTTTTTGGGTAATCATTCTGGATCTCCAACAATGAAGACGACGACGACCCTGATGACCACCCTGAAGAAGATGACGACCACAAGGACGACGAGCATCAAGCCAACCAGCCTGAACAACATCACAAAGAATAAATAAAAGATTACCCAGAAGAACATCACCAACAGGACAAAGAAAGTTAAGACAAACTACAAGATACAGAAAAAGAGACAGAAGAACAATAAGCAGAAGATCAAAAAGCAGAAGAACATGAAGTATAAGACCAAAATGAAGAGCAAAATATATGCTCTAATTTATAAGCAGAAGAAGACTAAGCAGTGTATGGTGGTGAGTTCGTTCCTCCTCGTGGTGCCCTGGAAAATGCCTGCTGCTGCTGCAGGGCTAAACTGAACACGGACAAATACTGTTGTAATTTAAATCTTTTGTGACAGCAAGAACGGAAGGATGAACAATTCATACTTTTACAGATTACAAGTACAGGAATCTCTGTCACAAATAAGAATATGATGAGAAGATGAAGAGGAAGAAGATGAAGAAGTAGAATATGAAGAAGAATAATAGTTTAATAAGACAATATGAGTAATGTTAACAAAAAAAATGAATAGCAAGAAGTTTAAGAAGAAGATAAAGAAGGTGAAGATGAAGAATAATTTGATGAAAAAGATGATGTGCTGAAGATTATGAAGGAGAAAGTGTGGCAAAAGTTAAAAAGGTGAAGAGCATGGAAGTTGTGAAACATACATATTTGCCAAAATATAAAAAAGGTTAACAACATTGTCAATTTCTTCGTCAATCCGAACATCTTTAAAAAAAAAAAATTTAATGCTATTCCAGTTGATTGGGTTAAACATCTATGCTTTAATGTCTCCTCAACCTCCCCAATACATTCTACATTACTCTTTGTTGTTTTCCTTCATGTACAATTAACCAACAAGGCAAGAATAGGTTTTTTTTAATTCGATATTTTGTTCCCATAGACTTACATTGGATTTCCTGTATCGGTATCGGGTATCGGCGATACCCATTCCGATCCGATACTTTTTGATATCGGAAAGTATCGCTGACTTATTACATACTGTCATTTGCACCGACCACTTAGGAAAATCATAGAAAAATATCATTTGCATAATAATTTGGAAATGTGTAGTATACAGTATGGACAAAAGTTTTGAGAATGACACAAATATTATTTTTACAAAGTCTACTGTGTTATGTTTTGGTAGCTGAGGAGAGCAGGCAAAAACGGCCAATACACCAGAGAGGTTGGAATTACTGGATTGCAGTACCCTGACTAACCACCACAACTAAAGGCAGCCTGTGGAGCGTTCCTACGTTGGTCCTAGACGCCTCGTCACAGCTGAGAGGTTAACTACACCTAAGATAGAGAAGAGGAAAGCTATCTGCCCCGGAGCAGATCCCCAAAGAACATAGGAAGCCCCCAAACATGTAATGGCGGTTAGACAAGAGGAAATACAGACACAGACAGAAAATAGTATGAGCAAACGCTGGGGCCCAATCTGCCCTAGACAGAAAAGGATAAGAAGGATACTTATTGCAATCCAAAAAAACCCTAAAAAAAGCCAATGCTACTAATTGCAAAAAACACTGAGATCACACGACCTCTACCACCTAAATTAGTTCTCTGGTGTAACAAACTAAGCCGCAGCCATTGAAAAAACTGGAAAAGGCAAATGAACAAACAACAGTGGCTCCAGAGGAACCGAGAGGAGCCCAAGCCCCCCGGGGAGAGGAACCTGGCCAACCTCACAGAAATGCAGGAAATATGCAAATGGCAAGCACAAAAACAAAAAACAAAAAATTCTTATCTGAGAGCAGAAGAGGCAAGACTCAGCAAGCTTCCAAGTGAACAGGAAACAACGTTGAGACAAGAACAATTGATCACCGGCAAACCATGATGGGGGGGAACCTCCCTTATATCCAGCCAGTCTTGTGATTCTGATTGCCAATCCTCATTGAATGGTTCAGTACTGTTTGTAACCACCAGAGGGAGCTTCTGCTCAGAATCTTTCTAAAAACATTCACAACAGTACCCCCCCTTGAGGAGGGGTCACCGAACCCTCATTTGTGCAACCGGTCGGTCAGGATGAGCTCTATGATATGCACGGATCAGTCTCCTATTATGGATGTCCGAAGCAAACACCCAAGATTGTCCTCCTGA
>JARQOD010012225.1:0-20504 GCA_033576555.1 Oophaga sylvatica | reverse complement strand
AAAACCCCCGGCCTGTCTGATTGAGTCGGGGCAGATTCCGGGATAGCCAGTTTTTTTGGGTCCATAAGGACCCCCCCTGTTTTGGCTCCCCCCGCCAATGTCCCACTCTTCAAAAGCCCACTTATGGCCATAACCCCCGATTCCCCACTCAAATTAGTTCATAGGGAAAATTTTCGAGGGGAAAAGGGGGGCACAAGGGTTATTTTTAGGGGTCTCTTTGTCTTTTTGGGACAAAACGGCACCTCCCCCAAATTTTCAGGGCATCAACCTACCTAAAAATGGAAGAAAATTCGGGCTGCCGTAGAACAGGGCAAATGAATTCTGCTTAGTTCCCTGAAAATGCGGAATCCCCTCGGGGGCCCAAATTCACCACATCAAACCCCTTTTGGTCAAATCATTTAATGGTTTTAACAATAACCGAGAAATTCCAAAAAAATTTTACGATAAAAATTGCAAAAACCCAAAAATTTGGGAAGAGCCTTTTTAATGAATGGGTTGGACCCAACACGAGGGCCTAACCTTGCGGGGTCCTTTTTAATAACAGGGGGGAAAAAATGAAATCCCAGAAATAAAAAGATCTTCTGTACGCCAAAAACACTTTGATCCCTTCACATACGAGCTTTCTCTCCAAAATCTGGAATACGGGGTCGAAATTTTTCACAGAAGTCCCAGCATTAGAAAAAATCAGAAATCTCCAAAAATAAACAATCAGAAACTTGTCCAAAAAAATCCCTGAAAAAAGCATTCAGAAGGACTGGAAGAGGAAGGAGCATTAGTGACCAAAGGGCATCACAAGGTATCAAAAAGCCCTTTAGGGGGTTTGAAAAGCTGTCTTCCATTCATCCCCCGGCTTAAAGCGAAAAAAATTATAAAACCCCCCCTGAGGTCAAGCTTGGGAAACAGTGGTTTTTCCCCTGGAAAAAGGTCAGAATCAAGGGTAAAGGGTATTGATATTTTTACAGTAATATTTTTCAAGAACGATAATCAATACCGGGCCCTTTAAGAACCACTTTTTTTTGGAAAAGAAAAAACCGGCAAACCTAAGGGTGAAGAGGATGGTCTGATATGCCCTTTCCAATGATTCCTTGAAAAAACCGCATAGCGTCTGTTCGGTCGAAAAGTTAAAAGGGACCTTGGGGAATTTATACCCGGCACTAACAATTCGCAGTATAGCCTCCTTTGGGGATTTTGGATGCAGATTTACTTTCGCAAAACACATTCAAAACAAAAAAAGTCAGGAAATCCTCAGCCTGGGGGGAGGCAGAAAAAACAGGAGTGTTGGTTTTAACCTTGGCACCCCCAACGGTTACAGCACAGATTTCCAACCAAAACAGGATTATGAGACTGTAACCAAGGGAAACCGCATTTTAAAATGTCATGCAGATTATTTAAACCAAAAAATTTGCAGCACCCCCCTGGTGTCGGGTTTCAACCCCTTTATCACCTGAGTAAAAAACGGGGGTTTTTCTCAGCCAAAGGGTAAAAAATATCCCCAAAAAAAGGAAAGACTTCTTTTGGGGGACAAGGGAAAACCCAACGTTTAGCAAAATCATAATCCTCAGGTTAATGCTGCTCCAGAAAAACGAAACCCTGAGCAAAAAAAAATGAGGACGAGAGCTTTTCAAGTGAAGTTAATAAAAAACTTAGTCTGAACACTACCCAAGACAACGAGCGTGCAAAATGCTTCCCCCTTGGGGCAGACCGAAATAGCATGAGAGGAAACCCACAGAAAAACTACCCATTGCGCTTTCGAAATCATGACGCGTCCCCCCAGAACCACTCCATCAACTGCATGGGCTCAGCAGCGGCTCACGGCAAACACTCCACGCTACTTCCCGCTCACGCAAAAGTCTGTCAAATTTATTTGCTAATGACAAGAATCGAACCAGAGGGGGGCAGGGAATCCCCCCCTAAAATCCTTTACTTATCCCACAGACCCTTCCGGAAAAGGGGCCCCCCCAAAGCGCGTCATCCCTTTTGGGCAGGACGCCCACCTACGAAAACCTGAAGTATAAAACCCGCGTCATCAAGCCCCCGATTTAATGCCCCAAGGGTTTTTTTCAGCTTGATCATGCATTGGTCACGTCATAACCCCAAAGCCCGAAAAAAAGCATCAACAAACACTCAAACGGACCCAGTTCGGGAAAAAGCCCATCCTGAGGATCGCCGCGCAGGAGAGAGATATAAATTTTTAACCCGCTGCCTGCGTTTTTCCCGGGTTTTTATTTTAAAAAGGGAAGAAACAATTTACAATTATTTTGAAATTCTGAAAACTTACCGATCCCCTAAAAAAAAAATCTGGCATGGGGATCCTAGGTTCCCCAAAGGCAACCAGCAAATACAGAAAACTCTGAACCCAAGGGGAAGCTGTCCACACGGCCAGACAAATGTGCAAAAATCCATGGGAGAAAAAAATCCTCCCCCGCACCCAAGATACAGGGGGAAAAAAAAAAAAAAATGCAAAAAACAGAAAAATATTCTCTGACAATTTTTTCTTCCTTAAAAAATTTTTTTTTTCCCTTTGTGGTACCAACAATTTTTCAGGCCGGGATATTTTTATGTTAGGGTAGCTGGGGGTGCAGGAAAAAAAGGGAAAATACACCAAGCTTTTGGAATCTATGAGATTGCAGTACCCTGCTAACCCCGCAACTAGAGGAGCCGTGGAGCGTTCCTACGTTGGTCCCAAACGCCTCGTCACAGCCTGAGAAACTAAAATACACCTAAAGATAGAAAATAGGAAAGCTATCTGCCCCCGGAGCAGAACCCCAAAGAAAATAGAAAGCCCCAAACAGTAATGGCGGGTTAGAAAAGAGGAAATATGACACAGAAAGAAAATAGAGAGCAAACGTGGGGCCCAAACTATCTAAATGAAAAGGATAGGAAGGGTACTTATGCAACCCCCAGAAAACCCTGAAAAACCCCAAACTTCTAATTTCAAAATCACCTAGATACCGACCTCTACCCACCTAAATTTTTTCTCTGGTGAAAAAAAAAATCAAAAAGCACCCACTGAAAAAAACGGAAAAAAGAAAAAGAAAAAACATCAGTGGGGGACTAAACTAGAGGGCAAAAGCCCCCGGGGGGGACCCAGAAGGCCCCCACAAAGTGCAGGAAAAAATGCAAAAATTAAAAAAAAAAAATAAAAAATTTGCTTTTTCTGATAGCAGGGATGCAGACACACACAGCGGGCAAAAGGGAAACTGGAAAGAAGGATTCAGACCAGAACAATTGATCACCGGCCCCCGATGGAAAATGACTCCCTTATAAAAGCCAATAGTAACACCTGTTTCCCAGTCCCACAATCCTCATAGTACCGCTTGAACCACCAGGGGGAGCTCTGCTCAAACTCATCTCAAACCCATTCACAACACTTGTGTGTATGAGCGGAGCCGGGTGACGAGGGTACGGGCAGAACCGCTGGTAAAGGTGTAGCTGCAAAGCCCCCTGTGTCAGGTTTACGGGTGGAGTCATGTGTGTACAAAGGGGACAAGCGTGGTGCGTGTGTACAAGTGTATGGAGTGGGCCTTGGTAAACTGAGTGAAGTTGTTGCGAGGTGGACGGGGCAGAGCCTGTTTTTACCCAGGCATACAAAGCGAACCGTGTGTGTATGAGGTGTGCAGAGCCCGCGTGTACAAGATGTAGGTGGGGAGATTTACCTCCAAACCCTCCTGAATTTAGCGGGACACTCCCCATTTTTTGGGGTCTGCCCCGCTGTCCCCGGCCGGAAAATTTTCCCGTGGACGCAGGGGTACATCCCCAGCCCCGAAGACACTTAAAACCGCCGTGTGTTCCCCAAAAGGACGTGCTGAAAATGACCGGAAATTAGTTAATTTTGGGAGGGGATTGTGACGGAACCAGGGGGGCACTTCAGGGGAAGCTTCAGATCCATCACCTGTCCCCGCCTTGAAACGGGGGTGTCGGCCCTGTAAACGGGTCATATATGTCCACCGGGAGGCTCAGGGGGGCACTACAAGGGGGAGCCGGGGCAAAGTATCTTTTAGAATCTTTGTTTTTTTTTCTCTCCTGTTTCTTTCCTCTCTCGTTTTTTCCTTTTCTTTTTTTTCTCGTTCTTTCTTCCCATTTTTTCCTTCTTTCTCTCTGTTTTTTTTCCCCCTCTTTTTTCTTCTGTTTTTTTCTCTCTCTCTGTCTTTTTTTTTCTCTCTATCTCTCTGTTTTTCTTTCTCTCTTTGTTCTTTCTTTCCCTTCTTTCCCCTTCTCCCTCGTTGTTTCTTTTCTTTACCCTTTTTTTTTTTTCTTCGTTCTTTTTTTCTGCCCCCCTTTTCTTTTCTCTCTTTTTTCTTTCTTTTTCTTATCCCCTTTCTTTTTTCCCCTCTTTCTTTCTTTCTCCTCTGTTTTCCCCCTTTCTTTCTTTCTCTTTTTTCTTTTTTTTTTCTCCTCTCACCCCTGTTCTTTTTTTCCCCCCTCTTTTTTTCTTTCTTTCTCTCTCTCTGTTTTTTTTTCCCCTTTCTTTTTTTCTCTCTCTGTTTTTTTTCCCCTCTTTCTTTTCTCTTTCTTTTTTTCTTTTTCTATCTGTTTTTCTTTCCCCCCCTTTTTCTTTCTTTCCCCTCTTTCCTCTCTCCCTCTGTCTTTCTCTCTCTTGTTCTTTCTTTCCCCTCTTTCTTTTTTCCCTTCTCTTGTTCTTTTTTTTTCCCCCCTTTTTTTCCCCTCTCTCCCTTGTTCTTTTTTTCCCCCTCTTTCTTTCTCCCCCTTCCCCCCTCTGTTCTTTCTTTCCCCCTCTTTTTTTTTTCCCCTTTTTTGTTTTTTTTTTTTCTGCCCCCCTTTTTCCCCTTTCCCCCCGTCTCTGTTTTTTTCCCCCTTTTTTTTTTTTTCCCTCCTTTTTCTTTCTTTTCCCCTTTTCTTTTTTTAAATTTCCCTTTCTCTCTCTACTTTCCCTCTTTCTTTGTTGTTTAACCCCTTTTTTCTTTTCTTACCCCCTTTTTTCTGTTTTTTTTCTCTTTTGTTTTTTCTTTTACTCGTCCAGTGTGCCCCAGAAAACCCCAGTGTGATAAACCGTCTAAATGGGTGGGGGGGGCCCCGGGGGACGGGGGTGGGGCTTTTGTGAAAGGGGTGTGTCTGGGCGGGGCCCCCAAAAATTTTTTGCCCCCCCCCCGCGAGCGCGCCGAAAACCTTTTTTCCCTTTTAAACCCATTTTAAAAAGTTGGGGGGTTTATAAATTAATTTTTTAGCCTGCGGGCCCGGTCATAAATTCCCCCATTTTGGCCCCTCCCCCACAGTTTGAAAAAAATTGAAAACCCAAATATTAAAATTAAAAAAAAAAACCGGTTCTGCAGGCAGGTCCCAAAGCCTTTGGTTTCCCCCGCGCTGCAGCAAAAAATTGCAGGGTTTAAATTGTGCACTTTTTTTTCCCTTTTGCTTTTTTAAATTTTTGAGCAAAGGGGAAAAAAAAGTCTTTTTTTAAAAAATGGGCCGGGCCACGGCCTGGGCATACCCACCCTTTCGGGGGTGTATAGGGGATAAATAGCTGCTTTTGTGCAGGCGCAAGGGAAAACCCACAGGCTATAAATTTAAAACCCTTGGATATCCCTTAGGTTTAAAATTGGGTAAAAACACAGTGCTTTTACAAAGTAAATATATACAAGCAAAAAAAAATTTCCTTTTTAAACTAAAAAGCTAAAAAAAGAAAAAAAATTTAAAAAAAATTAGAAAAAAATTGGGGCCAAAACAAATACAACAGGTGCGAAGTCGGGAAAACATCACATGAAAAGGGCAATTACCCAGAGGGTTAAAATTTGAAATCTGGACAGTGCCCCAAAAATGCAGTCTTTGTGTAAAAAAAATAGCAAATGAAAAGTTTTTTTTTTAAAGCTTTTTAAAACCGTCTCTGGTTTAAGGGTTAAAGGGCAAAAAGGAAGGAAAAATACTTAAAGGGAAACCCCTTATTTTGGGTATTTGAAATAAAAGGGGAAATATATTTAAAAGGGGAAGGTTATAAGTCTTTGCTTGGGAACTCTGCACTCCTTCAGCACACCCCAAAAAATTTCGGGTTTTAAAAAAATTTTTAAAAATACGGGTTTTGAAATTTAAAACAAAAAAGGTTTAAAAAAGCCAAGAAAAGGTAAATGTTTTCCCACAACCCTTTCAAAAACCTCTGGGGATGTTTGGGTTCAGTCACGAAAGCAGCCATTTGGAAAAAGGTTCAGAAACACGGGTCTTGGGGAGCTTGGTTTGTGTGAAGAACAAGCAAGTGTAAATTCCCCTTTAAAACATTTCAAGTGTCTTGGACCACAAGAGAGATCATGGGGGAAATCTATGTTTTTTTTTTAAACTTTTCCCTAAACTGTATACTTTTTAAACGGGCCCCTTTTTTAAAAGGCCCTTTTTAAAAGGGCAGCATGTACAGCCTAAAAAGACAAAAGCATGTAGTACATGGTACATGAACAACCCCGCAAATCGATAAAGCTAGGACAAAAAATTCAGAAAATTTAATCACATTTTTTAAAAAATGTTTTAACCATCATGTCAGGTGTTTTTTTTCAGAGTAAGCTGTCATGCATGTGTTCATGAGGAAAAACTTAAAATTATCACCATTATGGGCTTTTTCCCCAAAAACTTTCACCAAAGTTTCCCCCTCTGCAGATTTTTTTTTTCGGTTGTCCCCCGAACTAGTGGAGATTTGCTATGGTTTTGCCCCCCCATATACCCGCAAAACTGACATGTAATTCCGATTGCCCCCCCCCTCTATGTAGCACAAAGTTTAGGGGCACCTTTGGGGGATATTTCGTAAATTTAGGGGTGTAAACTGTGAATCCCCGGGACTGAGGTTTAAATAAACCCGAAAGGAACAGCATGGTTTGTTTTGTCCCCCCTTTCCTCCTTTCACTCTTCCTCCTCCCCCCCTTTTCCCTCCCCTATAGACTTCCCCAAAACACGGGTGGGAATCTTTACTTTCCCGTGAAAGTTCATTCCCATTTCCCTCTTGGGCTTGACCAAAAAAATTTGATTTTTTTTTTTTAAATAAATTCCCCATAAAAGAAAAAAAACAAAGTGGGCCCCTTTTTTAAATTGAAAATTTAAATTTTTTGGGAAAAATTGTTTAATCTCTTGTGGAAACCCTTTTGAAACAATGAAAAAGTAAAGGGGTTTTTTTTGCTTTTAAAAAGTGGTTCCCGTCATTTGATTTTATGCTTCCCCCCAAGCGCTTGTAGAGAGGGACCCTTTATCAAGGGAAAAACAGGCCATGGAGAAGCTCCCGGGGACCCAAATTGGTTAGTAATTTTGATGCATAGTCCTGGGCCGATTTTTCTACTATGTTTCCTTAAAACCGCCAGAATTTCAGGTAATCATCACAGCTACAACAGAAAAAAACAAAGGGGGAAATCATGATATTATCCTCATTACAACCCATTACTCCCTGCACAAAGCATAGCAAAAATTCACTAGCATTACAAACAAGAAAAACACATGGGCAACCCTTTAACTTGTTGTATTGTTATCTGCCTTTTTTTATATTTCCCCCAACAAATAAGTACTAGGTTCAGTGGCGCCCCGCCGGGGCGGGTTTCCCCAGGATGTATGGCAAAACACAAGTGGCCCAAAATTTGCTTTGATTGTTTTAGGGCCCCTAGCAGTGTGCATATTCTATCGGGGGTGCCTTGCGTGAGCTTCTGTAAATCACACAAAGGAAAAAAGGAAACCATGTTAAAAATATGTCCAAGTCCATATCCTGTTATCCGCTTTTTTCTGAAATCCGTATTTTTGCAAAATTAGTGTTTGTGCTGTCGATCAAAACCCTTGACACCACTACTGAACAATGTGCCTAATCAAAAATAATAAAATTTTTTTTTTTTTTTCTGCTTTGCGCCGCACGCTGCTGTGGGCCGACCCGGGGGGGGGGGGGGGCCCTTGCCAGCGCTAGCAACACATGCCTGATACAAAGCAAATAGAAAAGTGGAAGATGGTAATAAAATTTCCCACATGTCAATTTTTTTTTTTGTTGGGAAATTTATGGGTTAAAGTTGACCAGCAATTCTCTTTTTTCCCCAACAAAAATTTAAAAAACCCAATTTTTTTTAGGGGCCAATCAAAAGTGTTTTTGGGGGGCCTATATACAAAAAATACCAAAAATTTACAAATTCAAAAGACTGCACCCCTCAAGGTGCTAAAAAAACACATTCAAGAACTTTATTAACCATTCGTGCTTTTAGGAATTTTTTGGAATGTGGAAAAAAAAATAACATTTAAACTTTTTATCGCAAATTGCATTTTAGATCCAAAATTTTTTATTTTCGCAAGGGTAAACAGGAAAAAAGGGAATCAAAAATTGTGCAATTTCTCCAAACATTGTAATTTAAAGCAAAATTTTTTATAGAAAAATTAGCAACGCCATTCCGTTCGGAGTGCCCTGATGTGCCTAAACAAAAGAAACCCCCACAAGTCACCCAGTTTGGAAAATAGACCTTTGAAGGAACTTACCTAGATGGTGGTACCTTTGAAAACCAAAGGGGCTTCACAGAAGTTTATTTTAAAAATTTTATAATGTAAAAAAAATTTTAAAAAAAAAAAACACAAATTTTCACCCCTTTAAAAATTTTTTTTTTTAGCACCCCAATTTAGCATTTTCACAAAGGGAACAGGAGAAAAACGCACCCAAAAATTTTGTTGTGCAATTTTCCTAGTCATCGTACCTAAAAGGGGGGGAAAACTTTGTGTGGGCGCACACAGGGGCTTGAAAAAAGGGAAAAGGGGCGCAATTTGACTTTTTGAAAAGAAAATTGCTGGGAAAAAATTGGGGGGACACCTGTCGCGTTTTGGGGCTCAAAGTGCCTTAAAAGTGGAAAACCCCCCCCAAAAAATGACAACCCTTTTGGAAACAGACCCCCAGGGGGCTTTCCGTATCTAGATGTGTGTTGAATACTTAACCCCCAGGTGCTTCACAGAAGTTTATAAATTGAGCTATAAAATAATTTTAAAAAAAAAACCCAAATTTCCCCACAAAAAATTTTTTTAGCACCAAATTTTGTATTTTCACAAGGAAACAGGAGAATTACCCTACAATCTTTTGGGCAATTACTCTTGAGTATGCGAAAACCCTTTGTGGGGGAATAAAAGTTTTTGGCTCATGGCAGGCTCAGAAAAAAAGGAGTGTTTTTGGAAAAGGCAGACTTTGAGGAATGGTCTGTGGTGTCGCCCTTTTTTGAGAGCCCCTGATTGCCTAAAGAAGGAAAATCCACACGTACACCTTTTTGGGGAAACTAGACCCTCAAAGGAATGTACTGAGATATGTGGTGAACACCTTGAACCCCAAGCGGCTTCACAAAGTTTTTTAACGTTTGAGCAGTGAAGATTCAAAAAAAAAAAAAATCACATTTTTTTGCAACAAAAAAGTTTTTTTAGCCCTAATTTTTTTTTTTACAAGGAATCAGAGAAAATACCCTAAAAATCCGAGTGTGTCATATGGCTAAGCAGTACTGTTATTAAAAAGGGGGCTCCTGGAGCGCAGAATTTTCTATAAAGTTTTTTTAGACTCCAAAAACGAACCCTTTTAAAAACTAGAAGAGCAGAAAGCCACATTTTGGAAAATTATACCCCTTTTGGGGAAATTTTCTACAGTGAGCGACGTTTTGAATCCATGGGGTTTTTTTGAAACAAGTGCAGTGGATGTTGCTGAAAATTTTCAAAACTGTTGTAGTCCCCTTTCTTTTTCCCAGCTTATGCACCTGTAAAATTTGGCGGGTCTATGCTAAAAAGAAATGCCCCAAAAGTGGGGGCAATTCGTTTTGCCACTGCGGCTCGAAGGGGGGGGACATTTGGGATTTGGACAAAATTTGCTTAATTTCTTTTGGGAGGGGAGGGGCCCTTTTGATTTTTTTTAGACCCTTTTTGCTACAGTAACGTGGGAAAACCACCATATTTCCATGAACAGGTCAATTTTTGAGGGAGACTTGCTTTTTTTGGGATTGAGTTGAAGCTTTTATTGGAAAAATTTTCAAACATTTTTGGGGTTTCATTTTTTTGCCTCTTGCAAGCCTTATATCAGGGTTTCCCTTTAAAATCTTCAGACGGCTGTGAGAAGCGCGCTTCATGATGTCACCGCTATCCTGAATCCTGCTCCAGGATCTCCTCATTCACCAGGGGTTTTCAGCTGGGGGGTTTGCATTTTGGCCCCTCCGGTTAACACTGTATATTTTCACGCGGTTTATGAAATTTTGTTTCATGTCAGAAATATTCAAAAAAAAAAAAACACTCTATACAACATATAGTTACAACATCAGCATGTAAATAGAATAGATTTACCTGACACGAATTCCGTTGAACTCAGGATTAATCTTGAGGCTTGATACACTGTCAAGGAAAAAAGGACCGGGGGGCTAACCTGACCCAAACTTGGGTCCTAAATAAATCCCTCACCTTGAGGTACTGATAATGGTTTGGGTCCCGTCCCAGCCTAACCCTGCCCCCTATCAGTCCTGAACCCTTTAATCAGTCCTAAGAAGGGTTTTTTGATTTCCACCAAAAGGGGTAGGGCTGATCTCTGTAAATACAAGAAAAATATAAACAACTGGGGAAAAAACAGACTTGCATACACACTCAAACCGAAGGGAAATAAATGATCTGGATATTAAACTCTAGAAAAAGGGAGCTTAAAACAACTAAGGAGTCTTTAACTTTTAAGTCTATACAGATACAATCCCTTCTGTGGTCTGCAGAAGAATTTTTACTGGGAACTCCCCCCAAAAAGAAACCAAGATTTTAAAGGAAACCCAATCAAAAAATAATTAATTGCAGAGGGGAGAGCGCACCCATTCCCAAATGAGCACAGACAAAAATTAACTCCCTAACTCCCAAACCCAAAAAAAGAAACAGCAACTCAGCTGTGAGAAGTCAGAATGTGCAACCGCGACGATCTTCTGGCGATGACACATGACATACCCCCCCTTTTACGAGGGGCCTCCCACCTCAGGGCCAGGTTTGCCCTGGAGTTCTGTGGAAGGTCCCAACCAAAACGATTGCGTTAAAATCAGACCGGGCCCACGCCTTCCTCAGGAAACCTACCCCCCTTCCAAAGCACCAAGTACTGAAGGGGCCGCGATTCAGACGGGTCAAAGACTTTGAATTGAAACTCCAAGTTACCATTGACCACCAAAGGAGGGGGGGGTAGAGGGGATGGGAGACTGGGGGCCACGTACCCCTTTTAAATAAAGACTTTTGGAAAACCCTTTTTAATTTTAAAACGTAGGAGGGAGGTCCAGACGAAATGCCACGATTTAATTAGAATGATCCTGTAGGCCCGAAATCTGGGGGCCCACTTCCCGGAGGGGAAATTAAGTTTTAAATTTTTCCCGGGAGACAACCATACCAGATCGTTCAATTTAAGATCTGGACCAGAAACTCTCCCCTATCACCAAACGATTAAACGGTTCCCATAGCACTCGATTATTCAAAAACCCTCCCCACTGAAGCAAGTGACGACGAGAAACGTCCCCTCAGGAACCCCAGAAGGGCCCCCCCCTTTGAAATAAAAAAAGGGGGTAAAAACCCATTGCCCCAAAAAAGGGGGATTTACCAGGGGCTCGTGCCTGTTGTTAAGAGCGAACTCTGCCAGAGGCAAGAAAGAAACCATTCCTCCGGGTTTCTTGAGACAAAACACCGAAGATAAGTCTCTAGCTTTGATTCAACGCTCTGTTGACCATTGGTCTGGGGTGAAAAGCCGGGAAAATGACAATTTGCATCCCCGACGTAAAAAAAAACCCCCTCCAAAATTTGGACAAAAACGAGCCCCCCTATCTGACACCACTCGAAGGGAACCCCCATAAAGTCTCAAAAATTCCCCCCAATGAAACCTGCACCAAGTTTTTAGCTTTAGGGAGGGCGGGGAAGGGAAAATGAAATGTGCCATCTTACTGAACCTGTCAACAACCCCCAGTATGACAGTCTTTCCCCCGACGACTAGGAAGGTCCTGATGAAGTCCTAACAAATTTTGGGCCCTGGACGCTCCGGAAGTTTTAAGGGGGAAAAGGGTCCCAGAACGGGCGGGGATGAGGGGTCTTGAAAAGAGCACAAAACCCCACAGGACGCGACAAAAGTTAAAAAATCTTTTTAAAAAATTTGGCCCCCCAAAACCGGGGAGAAAGGGATCAAAGTGCCTTACTCCCCCGGATGTCCCCGTAAAGCGAATTATTTGGGGCCCCAATAACCTTTTGTCCAACGATTTGGGGCAAACAGTTCCCTGGGGGTCCCGCAGGGCGTCCCCCCCGACCCTAACACCTCCTCCTCAAGCCAAAAATACAGCCGACATACCACCCCCCCCTAAGGAAAAGGAAACGGGTCATCCGTTTTTTCCCGGCCCCGGGAAACTGCGAGAAAAAGCTCGCCTTAAAAATTCTTGACCAGGGGGGAAATGACAACAAAATTAAACCCGGTAAAAAAAAAAACCATCGAGCTTGTCTGGAATTCAGACGCTTAGCAGATTCCAAAACGCGGTTCTTGTGATCATAATGACGGTGACCGGGGGGACTGCCCCCCCCAAAAAAAGACGCCATTTTTTTCAAAAACCAAAATTAAAGGCCAAAAATTCCCCCTTTGCCGATACATAATTCCTTTCGGCGGCGACAATTTCTTAAAAAAAAAGCGCACGGAGTCTTTTACCGGGGACGGACCCGGGGACAAATTGCACCCACCCCTACTCAAAGCTCCACCTCCAAACGAACGGCGTGATGCATCTGGTTTTGGTGGAACGGGTGCCGAAGCAAAACATTTTTTTTAAAAAGGAAAAAGCTTGGGAAGCTTTGTCCGACCATTTAGAAAAATCCGTCCCTTTTTTTTGCATGTCAGTGGGGGTTTGACAAACAGATGAGAAAAACAAAAAATTTCCCCAGTGTTAGAAACCCAGAAAAACGTGCAGCCTTAAAAAACCTCTGGCGATCCCATTTAAACACTGCTCTCACCTTTTTGGGGTCCATACGGAAACCGGGGCGACACCAAAAACCCAAAAAAACAAATTTTCCTGTACGGCGAATACACCCTTTTCCATTTGGCGTATAGTTTTTTGTCTGCAAGACTGAAACATTCTCACATCTCCTGGTGAACACAAGACTGGGAGTAAAATTAAAATGCATCCAAAATACGACCAAAAAACCCCCCACCAATGCAAAAAATGTCATTAACAAAAGTTGGGAAAATACTGCGGTGCGTAGTCAGACCAAAAGCATGACAAGGTTTCATAATGTCCCTCCGGGTGTTAAACGCCTTTTTCCCCCACTCATCCCCCTCTTTTACCCCTAATCGATTATACGCCCCCCTGAGATCCAATTTAGAGAACCTTTTGGCGCCAACTTTTGATTGAAGGATCGGGAAACGAGGAGTGGTAGGATCTCGAACATAATCCGATTAAGTTGCGGAAACCCAAGCAAGGCGACCCCTCCCCATCTTTTTCTTACAAAGAAGAACCCCCGCGGCCCACGGGGGAAAGATAAAGGTCAAATATTCCCTTTAGCCAGCTTTCCGAAATATAATCTTTCTTCCTGCCCTCGCCCCAGAAAGGTTTTAACCTACTTTGGTAATTAGCATCAGGAAGTAAATTAATAGAGCATCAAACACACGATGAGGAGGCAACCCCGACACCCCCCTCAGAGAAAACCACCCCCAAAGTCCCCCAAAAAAGGAGGAAAAGTCGGGCAGCCCGCCTGATGACGTGTTCATGCATTTTACTTTTGCAAAACCCCCCCATTGGCTTATCCCCTTTTTGGACTGCCAATTAATCACAGGGTTATGTTTAACCAAACCCAAAGGGAAGTCCCAACACAATAATGGGTAGACCCCAACACTAAAAGATAATAGTTCCCTATGTATTCCCCCTCCCCAAAGGCAAGTTTTGAACCCATAACAAGCTCCTTGGGCCCGAGGGGCCCGGGCGTAAATGGAGAATATAGGGATCGGTTTTGCCCAATACACCAGATGCCCTTGGCCTGAGCAAATGAGCGTCAACCAAATTTACCCCGACCCACTATCAAGAAGAACAGAAAATCTCTACTTTTCGTACCAACCACCCCCTCCAGGGTACAAGGAACTAAAAAACTAGCGTCAAAATCATACTCCCAGGGTTGTTTTCCCCACCACACAACCTGGTTTAACATTTTTCCCGGCGACTTCTTGCCAACAAGGCACGGGACGGACATCCCCCAACAAAATGCCCTTTTTTCCCGCAGAAGAAACCCTTCTAGTCCTGCGGGCGTACCCCCAAACCCCCTCCTACGAAATGTTTCCCCCCCAATGCTAGGTTCCCCCCGAAAGAAAGGGGGAACCCAACAAAAGGGACTTTAGTATAGGGGGAGTAAAAACAGGGGGGGGAGTTCCCCTCGCACCCTCCCGGGCCGTCTATCAGACGGATAGCCAGGGCCATGCACCTCCAGTGATGGAGGAGAATCATACGACCAAAACGTCCTTTAATTTGTCAAAAAGCCCTACAAAACTGGCTCCTAAGACTGGGTCTTTCCATGAATTGTGGCCACACGGAATCAGAACCAAATTCCTTTCGCCGGACACCCCCGCTGTATCTTACTAATTTTGTCTAAAAAGAGGGGCCCCGCTGGGTCATCATATCCCAAACCCAGGGCATAAAAAAAACATTACTGACTGTAGAGCCGGGATCCCGGAGGAAGGGGGAAAAGCCCAGGATGAGGGCCCCTTGTAGGGGGAATAACAATTTCCCACTCTCGCTCTTCACTCCCGATGATCGAGGCCGAAGCCCCAAAATACAATTTACAGTTCCCTGAAGGGGAAAAAAATTTTTTCCGCCCCCCATTGAACCTGTCCGGGAGAGCAAACTTTGGTTCAACTCTGTTTGTCCAGGGAACAAAAACTTTGGGGCTTAAAAAGTCCCCTCACTCCTTTGGGTAATCCCCGCAACTGCAACCCCTTGGGTACGGGGTCCTGGCAAATGGAATAAATTTATGGCCAGTGAAAAGTCCGCGGTCTTATGTATGTGTACGATGTCGTAAATATTCTTAAAAAGAAAACACTTTTAAAAACCCTATAATTACAAAATCAGCATGTAAAAATTGAAAAGATTTTCCTGACACGTATCCGTTGAAATCAGGTTTTAAACTTGAGGACTTTATACACTGTCACGGGGAAAAAGAGGACCGGGGGTCTAACCTGACCCTAAACGGGGTCCTAACTAACCTCACCTTGAGGTACTGTAATGGTTCAAAAGGTCCAAGCTCCCGCCCAAACCCCTTTTCCCCCAGTCCCTAACCTTAATCATCCTAAGAAGGGTTTTGATTACCACCAAAGGGGTATGGGCTGATCTCGCAAAACACAGATTTGAAATATAGAAGATGGAAAAAACACAGATTGCATACACACTAAAAAAACCAGAAAACATAAATGACTGGGAAAATAAACTCTAAAAGGGTGAGCTTAAAACAACAAAGGGAGCTTTTTAAAATTTTTAATCTATACAATAAAATCCATCGGGGCTGCTTAAAATTTTCACTGGCAACTCCCAAACAGAAACCCGAGTTTTTTAAAAAGGAAACCAATCAAAAATAATTAATTGCAGCCGGAGAGACTGAAAACCCATTCCGAACTGAGCACAACGAATTAACCCCTAACTCCCAAACAAAAAAACAAAAACTCACTGTGAGAAGTCAGAATGTCCCAACCCGCGACGACTTCGTGGCGATGCACCATGACAATATTCCCATATGTGGATTACTGGGTGGGACGAACGCCGGATAGTTATGGGATATTGTTGGGTTTTTTTTTTACTTTTTTTCAGGTATCGAGGGCCGGGGAATTAGGTAGTTTTTAAGTATGGTTTTTAATTTTGAAAAATTAAAAGGGGTCTTTTTTTTATTTTATAAAAAAAATTTTTTTTTTGGGTGTCTGTGTTTTTTTACAATTTTTCTACTATTTATAAGTAACAAACGTCTTTTGACCCCCCCTTTTTATAACCCGGAGCTTGATGTCCAAAGGTCAAAACCTTCCCCCAAATATTACCCCACATGCCCCCCCTACAGGGGGTGGGAAGAGAAGGCAATGTGTAAAAAAATTGGCGCATCTTATGATGCACCTTTTTTGGGGCGGATCCCGGCTGATGTTTTTAGCCAGGGGGGCCATATCCATGGCCCCCTTCCTAGCTTTAATTAGCCCACACTGTCTGCACATCATTGTGGCTTTTAAAATTATGGGGGACCCCCGTTTTTTTCCCCCTAAATAATTTTTAAATTTAAAAAAATACTGTCCAGTAATTTGCACACCGTCTTTGTATTTGGCCTGTATCATTCTAATATTTTTACTGTATGTAACCATCTCTTATATGCTGTCGGCACTGCAGTGATTTTTCCCGAAGCCAGAAATGATTCCCGGGTTCCTTCTATCTGGTCTCATGCAAAAAATAAAAAAAATAAATATATATATTATATTTATATATATATTTTATCCCTTCTCAAAAAAAAAGGGAACCTTAAAAAACGAATATAAACCCCAGTAAAACAAACTTCTGTGAAATCAAATGTCCACTTAGGAACAACACGATTGACAATCAATTTCACATGCTTTTTGTGCAAATTTGGGAAAAGATAAAAGTGGAAATTATTGGCAATTTTTAAGACACACTCAATAAAGGAGTGGTTTTTTGCAGGTGGGGACCCCAGACCAAATTCAGCGAATGCTTTTGGCTGATGTTTTGGTCATTTTTAATGTTTGTGGGCTTTCACACTCGTGGTAGCTGAGACGGACTCTACAAACCCCCACAGGGGCTCGGTAGTGCAGCTGTCCGGGGCACATCAATGCGAGCTGGGCAGAAAATTTTCTGTGTCTGTCAGCACAGTGTCCAAGGGGGAGGCGTACCAAGGGGCAGGGCCATAAAAACCAAGAGATGTGGGAAAGGGGGCCCTAGGGGGCAACAACCCCAGAGTACTACAACCTCCCAAATTTGTGCAAGGAGGAACAGGAGGAGCACTGCCAGAGCGCTGCAAAATGACCTCCAGCAGAGCCCCCCCCCCCCCAAAAGTGAAGGGTGTCCCCCCCAAAACTTTTGGGAAACCCGACCCCAGGGGATGGTTTTTGGTCCCCCTACGCCCACAGAGGGGTTGTTGTGCCACACCCCATAAAAACCTTTCGGGGCCCATTGGCATTTGGGGACAGGACCCCAAAGGATTGAAACCGACTTGGGGGGGAACCACGACAAATATGAAAGGGCCCAAAAAACCGGCCTACCCCTACAAGTTTACGTATTACCAAAGAAAAAAACCCTGATAAAAGTTAACAAGGGGTTGGCGAAAAAGCGTGGGGTTTTTGCCCCTGTTTTGGCTTAACTAAAATTTGGGGCCCTTTTCCTATATTTTCTCCCCAGGGGTATTTTTCCCCAGGGGCGCTGTTTACAGAATTTTTCCAAAAAAAACCCTTTATGTCCCTTTTCCATTTTATCTTTTTATTTCTTGCTCTTGGGAATTTTTTAAAATCCTTTTTTAAATTTTTTTATGCTTGAAAACTTTAAAACTGAAAATGCACTTTACTCTGGCAAGCTTTTCCTTTGCCATTGGGGAGTTTTTCACAAAACATTCATTTGCTTTTTTAAGGGGGGGATTCTTTTTTAAAACCCAAATTGTAGTACAATGCCTGTAGTTAGGGGAATAATTTTGGTTTTATTTAGGGTTTTTAAGAAAAAACCTTTTAAAAACCCGTGTGTGAAACTTTTTTTTTTTTTGGTTTTTTTTCTGTTCCCCACCCCTTGGGGCTTTTGGGTTTAATATTGTTTTTTGGGGAAATGCTTTTTTTAAAATGGCCTGGGGGTTGAAAAAAATTTTTTTACCAGGGCACCTTTTTGGGGTTATGTTTGAGGGGGTTTGGCCCAAAATTATGGCCTGTTGATAGTTTTTAGGTATGTAAACTTGGGGTGACTTTTTTAATGTTTTTAAATGTTTTTGGTATTTTTTCCTGTGTCAAATAAAAATATTTTCTACTTTTTTTTGTCTCAGGTGCCCCCCATTTATAAACCAAATTTCCTTTTTTTTTGGTAATACAGAACCCGGGAAATTGGAAAATTTTGCCACTGGCGCCCTTTCCCTCTTCACAGATAAAAGGCAGGTTCCCCTTTGGGCACATGTAAACGGGAGTGACGTGGAAAACTCTTTGGAAACCCGTTTTCCCGGCCAACACCCTTCCCGCATAAAGGGGTTTGGCCCAGTGGGTCAGAAAAGGGTTTGTGAGGTAGCCAATTTTTTGGGGGGCCGGGCCCAGCTCTCCATGTGACTCACCAAGGAAAGTGACTGCCTTTGGGTTTACCAAATTTTGAGATCCCCCCAACCCCTTTTGAAAACCAAAACTGGTGGGGTTTAAACCCTGGGTTCCTCCAAATGCAGGACATCCCAGCCTCAGGGGCTGGAGTGTGTAAAGTTTTTCCCCCTGCAAGATGAAGGAAATTGGCTTTAAAACTGGCCGGGCCCGGGTTTCCCCCAGACCGGGAAAATCCGTTTGGGAAAACATTGGGAAAATCAGGTTCGCTCCATCCCCCAAAGGGTAAACTTTGCACCACAGACGCCCGGGTTTTCCTGGGGGGGAGATCTTGGGGGAGAAAAAACCCCCAACCCTTTAATCAGGAGCACCCTTTAGGTGTTTTTTGGGGAACCCCAAAACGGGGCACGGGGAAAGGCCCCACAAAATTTTTCCGAGCATTTTTTTGGGCCCCTTGTTCCACCTTTAATTTTGTTTTGTTTTGATTTTCATTTTGCCTTTTTTTCCCCATTTTCCCTTTTTGGGGGTCCCCCCAAAATTCCGGGCCCCCTTTGGGTTAAAAAATTTGTTTTTCCTTTAAAATGTTTTTTTTGTGTAAATTAAATGTTGACAGCACTTTCCCAATTTTTTACAGAACAAAGTATTCAATGAGAATATTTAAATTTCTTTTAGATCTAAGTGGTTTTTTTTTGAGTTTTCCCCTTTTATTTTTTTTGAGCGTATATTATATAATATAAAAATATAAAAATAAACACCACTGTTTTGTTTTGAAGAAAAATTTTCCTTTAAAAAACGATGGGGGGGTTTAAAATGACATAGAGAATTGCTTTATTTAAAAGTCAAGTTTAAAAATCGCATTGCAATCGGATGCAAAGGGTGTAAAAATTGCATTGAAACTGCAGGGCACTCTTTCCATTTTTTTTTGGGCCCCCAGATTAGGGTACCTTTTTTTCTCGAAAATGGGGAATGAGCCTTGGGGCCAGCCCCACCGTCAGTGTCCCCCATACGTGAAAGGGGAAAATTTTTTTCCCTAAACCAGTACCAGAGCACTGGCACGGGTTTAGATAAAATTAAAATGAATGGGCCCAAATGAACATGTCAGCGTTTTTTTTCAGGGGATGTGGGGCCCCTGTGGGGAAAAAACACAGAGAAAGGTCAGGGGTTTGGGTTGGGGAGGGGCAGGGCCCCCGCAAAACGTCCCGGGCACCGGGGGAACTTTTTCACACTGCCTCCGTTTTTCAGGGAACGGCCAGGGGGGGAAGCAGCACTACTGTAACCGCTTTTAAACCCTGCCTGTAGTGCGAACGCGGCGTATTTTTTCTCCCCTGCTCTGCTCGCGACAGTTTAAAACCCCTTGGGGCCCCTCAGCCCATAAATTTTCCCCCCCACGGTGCTGGGGTCCCCAGGAGTTCAGCGTCAGCGAAACGGGAACCAGGGGGACAACCCCGGGGGCTTTTTCATGTGCCGTGGGGTTGCTGTTTTCCAAATTTCTTTTCCCCGGGTTAGCTTACGTCGGGGGCGGCTGCATTAGCGCGCCCCCCCGGCTGTAAAACGGGATTAACCCCCCCCAAAAAGGATTTGCGCCCGGGGACTTTTCTGTACGGGGGAAACGGGTTTAGGGGGAAATTTTTTTGGGTTTTTCATTATTTTTTTATTTTTTTAAACAGGAGAACAATGGCTTCGAAAAGGGGTTTGGGGAAAAATAAAAAAAATTTTTTTAAAACCCGTAGGTTTTCCCTTTCTTTAAAAAATTACTTTTTCCTTTTTTGTGTGTGTTTATTTAAAAACCCTTGAAAAACCAAAGGTTTGAAATTGGATGGGTTTGTTTTAAAATTTAAGCCTTTTTCTTTTCTAAGCCAGGCTTAATTTCCCCACCTTATAATGAAAAGGGGACATTAACCCCTTATTAAGCCCATTGAAACCCCCTTTTAAACGGGGGCAAGTGGGGAAGAACTCAAACAAAGCCCCCAGAATGGCGAATTAGCAAAAATGGGGGCCTTTTCTGGGCAGCTGCGGGGGGCCTGTTTTTTTGGGGCGGGGGGGGGGCATTTTCAGGGCCCCCTTTAAAAAAGCCTGGGGTTTTGGCAGACCGCACCGTTTATTTTTGGGGCCGGGTTGGTTCAAAAATTTAAAGGGGGTTTCCACGTCATTTTTGTTTTTTAAATTCTTTCACCCCTGCTCCCCGGCGTTCCCCGGCCCAGAGCGGAGGGAAAAATTGAAAAGTGGCTTCAGCACCCCCGGCAGGGGAACGCGCTTACTGTAGCGCTTCACCCCCTTTTGCGGCCTTTCCCGGCGGCACTGTTGC
>JARQOD010012224.1:0-20510 GCA_033576555.1 Oophaga sylvatica | reverse complement strand
CATCGCTTTATTCTGCGAGCTATAACTTTTTTATTTTTTCGCTGATGATGCTGTATGATGGCTCGTTTTTTGCGGGACAAGATGACATTTTCAGCGGTACCATGTTTATTTATATCCGTCTTTTGATCGCGTGTTATTCCACTTTTTGTTCAGCGGTATGATGATAAAGCATTGATTTTTTGCTTCGTTTTCTTTTTTTTTTTTTTAAGGGGTTCATTAAAGGGGTTAACTAGTGGGACAGTTTTATAGGGGGGTCATTACGGACGCGGCGATACCAAATATGTGTACTTTTATTGTTTTGTTTTTTTTATTTACAGGAAAGAATGAATTTATTGGGGAATATTTTTTTTTTTTTATGATTTTTTTTTACCACTTTTTATTTCTATTTTTTTTACTTTTTTACTTTGTCCCAGGGTGGGACATCACTGTATTTTAGCAGATCGCTGGTGTGACAGTGTGCACAGCACTCTGTCACACCAGCGATCGCTCTGGCATCGCTGCAGGCTTCCCCAGCGCCTGCTCTCAGCAGGCACTGAGGAAGCCGCCTCCCTGCAGGACCCCGGCGCCATCTTGGATCCGGGGACCTGGAGGGAGGACGGACCCTCGGAACAGCGCGACACATCGCGCTGCTTTGAGGGTCTCAGGGGAGCGCGCAAGGAGCCCCCTGCCTGCGCGATCCTCCCCTGTGCCCCGGGTACACCGCGATCATGTTTGATCGCGGTGTGCCAGGGGTTAATGTGCCGGGAGCAGTCCGTGACCGCTCCTGACACACAGTCACGGGTGTCAGCTGTGATAATCAGCTGACACCCGGCGGCGATCAGCTGCGCTCCCCCGGGAGCGCAGCTGATCGCCCATGACGTACTATTCCGTCCATGGGAATAAGGTCCAGGGTCACATGGACGGAATAGTACGTCTGATGGCAGAGAGGGGTTAAGGACAAAAATGCCCAGGAAGGATGGGAAATCTTGAAAAATGAGATTCTCAAAGCACAATCGTTAACAATTCCAAAAAGAGGGAAGAATGGGAAGCATTTAAGGAAACCAGGATGGATGAACACAGAACTTAAACACATGCTAAAAAGGAAGAAAGAAATGTTTATCAAATGGAAAGAGGGAGGCATATCTAAAGAAGAATATAATGCCGTCTGCAGAACCTGCAGGGCAAGAATCAGATTATCTAAAGCTGACAATGAATTAAGGCTTGCAAGAGACGTCAAAAGCAACAAAAAAGGATTTTGGGGATACGTCAAAAGTAAAAGAAAAGTAAAAGATGCTATAGGATTTTTACAGGATGAAAATGATGAAATGGTAAGAAAGGATGTTGAGAAGGCTGAACTTTTAAATTCCTATTTTGCATCTGTTTTCTCTCAGAAAGGAAATGTAACATCAACTGATCTTCACTGTCCTATTAAAGGAATAGAAGAATCCAGGATATCTATAAACAGAAAGACAGTGAGGAAACATTTAGCTAACATAAATGAATTCAAGTCTCCAGGTCCAGATGAATTACACCCCAGAGTACTGAAGGAGATAGCAGAAGAAATTCTTGAACCACTGTCCATAATCTTTGAAAATTCTTGGAGAACAGGAGAAGTCCCAGAAGACTGGAGAAGAGCAAATGTTGTTCCTATCTTCAAAAAGGGGAAGAAGGTGGACCCAGGGAACTACAGGCCGGTGAGTCTGACTTCTATACCAGGAAAGATCTTTGAACAAATTATTAAAGAACATGTATGTAAGTACCTGGATAAGAATGAAGTGATTAAACAGAGTCAGCATGGGTTTGTAACTAATAAGTCATGTCAGACTAACTTAATTTCCTTCTATGACAGAATCACTGACTGGGTGGATCAGGGAAATGCTGTAGATATAGTATATCTTGACTTCAGCAAAGCATTTGACAAAGTATCTCACACAATCCTTATTGAAAAAATGACTAAGTATGGAATGGACAAGGCAACTGTTAGGTGGATTCATAACTGGCTTAGTGATCGGACCCAAAGAGTGGTCGTAAATGGCTGCACATCCAGTTGGAAGAATGTCTCAAGTGGGGTACCACAAGGCTCTGTTTTGGGCCCTGTATTGTTCAACATCTTTATCAATGATTTAGATGAAGGAATTGAGGGTAAACTGATCAAATTTGCTGATGACACGAAGCTAGGAGGGGTAGCTAATACTAGAGAAGAGAGAGAGAGGATTCAAAAAGATATACATAAACTGGAGCAGTGGGCAGCAACTAACAGAATGGATTTTAACAGGGAAAAATGCAAATTACTACATCTGGGCAATAAAAATGAAAAAAGCGTATACAAAATGGGAGGAATAGGGCTAAGTAACAGCACATGTGAAAAAGACTTGGGTATACTAATTGATCACAGACTGAACATGAGTCAACAGTGTGATGCAGCAGCAAAAAAGGCAAATGCAATTCTAGGATGTATCAACAGAAGCATACAGTCTAGATCACGTGAGGTCATTATTGCCCTCTACTCCTCTTTGCTCAGACCTCATCTGGAATACTGTGTCCAGTTTTGGGCACCACATTTTAAAAAAGACATCAACAAACTAGAGCAAGTTCAGAGAAGAGCGACCAGAATGATGACCGGTCTGCAAACCATGTCCTATGAGAAACGGTTGCAGGATTTGGGAATGTTTAGCTTGCAAAAAAGAAGACTGAGAGGAGACTTAATAGCTGTCTACAAATATCTCAAGGGCTGTCACATTGTAGAAGGATCATCTTTATTCTCATTTGCACAAGGAAAGACTAGAAGCAATGGGATGAAACTGAATGGGAGGAGACACAGATTAGATGTTAGAAAAACTTTTTGACAGTTAGGGTGATCAATGAGTGGAACAGGCTGCCACGAGAGGTGGTGAGTTCTCCTTCAATGGAAGTCTTCAAACAGAGGCTGAATAGACATCTGTCTGGGATGATTTAGAGAATCCTGCTTTGAGCAGGGGGTTGGACCAGATGACCCAGGAGGTCCCTTCCACCTCTACCATTCTATGATTCTATTCTATGAGGGGGCTACCCCAACCAATGCTATAAAAGTAAGACGTGTACTACCTTATATTATACCCTGATATTGGTGGTTTTGTGCTGTATTTAATACTATGTAACTACATAATGGGCCCCAAGAATGATTTTCTCTGATGGGCACAATATGCTCCAGTCCGACGCTGATGGAGAACATATATCAGGATGAGAGCGATTATACTAGGATGGCGGAGCAGATACCAGGATGAGGGAGCGTTTACTGCCCCTCTATGTACAAGAATATAACTACTATAATACTGCCCCTATGTACAAGAATATAAATCAGTATTCAGACCCTTTGCTCAGACACTCATATTTATGTCACATGCTGTCCATTTCCTTGTGATCCTCCTTGAGATGGTTCTACTCCTTCATTGGAGTCCAGCTGTGTATAATTAAACTGATAGGACTTGATTTGTAAAGGCGACACCTGTCTATATAAGACCTCACAGCTCACAGTGCATGTCACACCAAATGAGAATCATGAGGTCAAAGGAACTGGCCAAGGAGCTCAGAGACAGAATTGTGGCAAGGCACAGATCTGGCCAAGGTTACAAAAGAATTTCTGCAGTACTCAAGGTTCCTAAGAGCACAGTGGCCTCCATAATCCTGGCACCACCAGAAGTCTTCCTAGACCCGGCCGTCCAGCCAATCTGAGTAATCGTGGGAGAAGAGCCTTGGTGAGAGAGGTAAAGAAGAACCCCAAGATCACTGTGGCTGAGCTCCACAGATGCAGTAGGGAGATGGGAGAAAGTTCCACAAAGTCACCTATCACTGCAGCTGTGTAGCCCTGGTACACAATACCAGGAGGATGAGTGGAGAGGTAACAGTTAAGGGCTCTTCATAACATCACGTACACTTCGGACACACCCAGCAGGGGTGTGGAGGGGAGTGATTCATTCAGTCAGATTCCTGTCCTTGGACAGAGCAGACGTGTTCAGTCTGAGCCTGTTAGCAGTTCAGAAAGTGGAGGCTAGTACAGGTGGTCTAGTTCACCTCAGCCTAGTCAGAGCTGTGCCCCACTGGAAGACAGACTGAGATACCTATTAAGAGTGTGAGCAAATCGAAGGGCAAAGTGGAAGAGAACAGAGAAGTGCCATAGGTAAAGAATACCTGCACATTGTAACCGGTCACTGGGGACCGAAGGATCACTATAGCTTCAAGCTTAGTGGTAAGAAAACCAGAGACTTACCGGACCTTAGGTCGTGGCGAGTAGCCCTGAAGAGTTAGTACATAACTGGGGTCAGGGGAAGTGAGGACCTTGAGTCTCTGCAGGACAAGATAGGAATTCAGCTCTCCCACAGGAAGGCTCCGACCACAAAACTGACCGGGCAGAACAGCTTTGGAATAGCTGGAATTATAGAGGGAACTACGCTTCAAGCTGGTTGGACTCATCATCATTGGACAGTAAAGGAGGCCCCTAACTTGCTTAACCGTTGCCTCAAAGCTCATCCTCCATCAACCCCATCAGCCTCCCTGGGACCTGCCTTACCATCTTACAAGTAAAAGGTATGGAAAGACGCTGACGGTGTGAGACTGAGTTATTTATCTGCATGCCTGCACAACCCTGCTTTAACTACCGACCTGAGGGAAGAGTCCCACCTGTAGGGGACCCGACATCTAGCTGCCTCACCATCCCCTCAGAGATCTACAGCAGCGCTGGTACTAATTACCAGAAGACTACAGGTGGCGTCACGAACTGTATATAAACCTATCCCCTGTAAATATACCCCCCAACATACGCCAGACCGCCAGGGCACAGACCGAGCCACCGCTACCTGTGACAATCCCATAGACTTCCATGGGCTCGGCTCTGAGTACCCCATTGCCCTGGTAATCCACAATTGTGGTGGCGGGTCGAGACAAATTTGGCGTCACGAACAGGATACGAAACTTGCAGCATTGCGAGCCCTGTGTGCCTGTGGAGTGTTTTGGTGAAAAAGACTGTTGCTGTTGTTTGGCGCCAAATACCGCCATATTTGCCGCCAGATTCGCGCCCTAAGGCGCTGGAGAAGAAGGTGGGCGTACCTGAAAGAGCGCGCAGAGTCTTGAACACGCCCCCGGCTCTGACTCAGCGGCAGGTCCTGCAACAGGAAGTGAACGCTCTGACATCAGAGCGCCGGCGACGAAGGTCCTGTTCTCACTGCGGTGCCTGTGAAATAGCAGCGTCTGAAACCGGTAGGCTCGTTTAACCAAGGGGGCGCTAAGATGTCACAACAACCGGCTGACAGTGCGGCCCCGCCGGAGCCCCAATCCCGCACCGCTTGGTATTGTAGCGCCAGATGGGGGCGCAGGCCCTGCACCCAGTCCGGTAGTCCGATCATGCCACTAACGCTCCCATATATGCCTGGGGCGAAATGGCTTCCCCAGTACAGCGGTGAGCCAGGCACATTAGCAGGCTTCAAGCGGAAGTTATGCAGCATCCTAGAAATGTACTCCATGCCTGAGAGACAAAAAGCTGCTGTGCTAATAGGGCAGCTAACTGGCGCTGCTGAGAGGGAAGTGGAGACTTGGGATACCGTTGATCAGGAGTCGGTACCTGCGATCTTCCTTAAGCTGCATGCCATATTTGAAGACCGCACAGAAACGGATCTCCGGATGGCCTTCTATCACTGTTCACAACAGCCAGGTGACAGCATTCGGGACTACGCTTGCCGACTACAAGGAGCCCTGAGAGCCCTCAAGCAAATTAACAATTTAAATGCTATCGACGAGAATAAAATGCTGAAAGAACAATTTATACAGGGATTGAGATCCCAAGAGGAACGCAGAACTGTAAACTGGTGGTCCTTAGACCATCCGGATGCTACCTTTGATGCCCTAAAAGACATGGCAATAAAAGGGCTGCGGCCCCTGGGCAAACCCGAGGTGGCAACCCAACATCATCAGGCTGAAGTCACTCTGGAACCGGCAGTAACCCCCTTTTCCCCGCTAGTGGCTGAAGCCAAAGCGCAGGTGACACCTCCTAGTGAATTGGACTGTCTGCGCTCAGAGGTGCGCCAGCTGACTAAAAATCTGGCTGCTGTGATGAGTGCCCTGCAGCTGCGGAAAGAGGAAGAAGGGAAGATCTTGTTAGCTGACTGCCCAGAAGACGTCCCGTGGATGCACCGAAGAAGAAAGAAGACGTCGCCCCTCCGGAGGAGGACAACGCCACCCCCAGGAGCGACCTCTGATCAACACCCTCCTCGTCGAGAGATCATCTGTTATCGATGCAACCGGAAAGGTCATATGTCTCCACAGTGTCCTTTAAATGGGCAGAACCTGGGTCCAAGGGCCAACACCCAGGAGAATACCCGTCAGGCCCCCTAGACTGGAACCGCAGGTATGTGGGCGGGCGACCCTACCTGTCTATTATTCTAGATGGTATTGCTGTTCCGGCATTGTTAGACACTGGGTCGCAGGTGACCCTAATACCTGATGCCCTATATACCAAGTACTGGTCAATGGACAGTCTTAAACCTCCGAGCCTTGACTTTACCGTGTATGCTTCTAATGGTCTTCCTGTAGAAGTACTCGGGACAAAATGTGTAGATGTAAAAGTGGGCAGAGAGGAATTGAAAGACCAGGGGCTTCTGGTAGTAAAGACTGTAAATGAGGAGAACGGTTTAAATATAATTTTGGGTACTAACATTATCGGTAATTGTTTGGGAGAAGTTGTGTTCTTACTCCAACAGCTCGCTGAGATTGCCCGACCAAGGCAGAGAGGAGTAATCCAAAGAGAGATCCGGGCCCTGGTGTGTCAGCAGCAAGCGAAGCTTACCGACGGCGAAATTGGTAATGTACGGGTCACTGACTCGGATCCTATTGTGATACCCCCAATGAGTGAAATGATCATCTGGTGCAGGGCGGCCATAGGTCTGAGAGGACAGAATTACCAAGCCGTAGTAGAACCCCACCATTCAGAACATAGACCTACACTTATGACTGCTAGAGGAGTAGTAGGAGTGGTGAATGGAAGAGTACCGGTACGGCTTCTCAATTGGGGAGATGATGAGGTAAATTTACCCCGTTATGCAACCATTGCTAAACTTCATGCTGTCGACAATAATTCTATTCTCCCGGCTGAGTCCTTAGACTCCGGTCAAATAGCGGAGGACAATGACTCAGCAACCCAGGTGGCGGAATGGTGTCAGCAACTCCATGTTGGGACGGACACCACTCCCGCTCACCAGAAGCAAGGGGTATTACGGGTGGTGCAAGAGTATGCCCAAGTGTTTAGCAAGCACCCACTTGATTTTGGGGTAATTAAGGGAGTACAACATCATATCCCTACAGGCAGTCATCCTCCCATCAAAGAGCGGTATAGGCCCATACCTCCAGCTCATTATCAGAAGGCTAAAGAAATGTTGCATGATATGAAGAAAGCTGGGGTGATAAGGGATAGTTGTAGCCCCTGGGCAGCCCCTCTAGTTCTGGTTAAAAAGAAAGATGGTAGTATGAGAATGTGTGTGGATTACAGGCAGGTGAACCGCATAACACACAAGGATGCATACCCGTTACCACGCATAGAGGAATCATTAGCTGCTCTGAAAACGGCTAACTACTTTTCTACCCTTGATCTGACTAGTGGTTACTGGCAAGTGGCTGTGGCTGAGGAGGATCGTGAGAAAACGGCTTTCACCACCCCAATGGGGCTCTGTGAGTTCGACAGAATGCCGTTTGGGCTCAGCAGTGCCCCAGGAACATTTCAGAGAGTGATGGAAAATTGTCTGGGACATCTCAATTTTGAAACCGTGCTGCTATACCTAGACGACGTCATCGTGTATTCCAAGACATATGAGGATCATCTGAAGCAGCGCCCCATACTATGGGATCCCCTGGTGAAGCTGACTCACACCGCCCAGCCATCAGTACGCTTGCCAGATCTATAGAAAGATTGAGGCAGTTCTATAGTTTGCCGTTACGCAGTGCAGACAGATCGCAACTTGATATACCTGAAGCTACACCACGTAGATCAGAGCGAACCACCAAAGGGAAGTTACCCATTAGATATCAGCAGTGATTATAACGAATTAATGTGAATATTGTAAAAAGTCTATATATATATATGTGTTTTTCCCTATTATGTCTTATAATGGACTCAGAGGCTGAGGACTGAGCCAGCCCAAAAACTGTATCCTGTAAATAGTTGCACTAAGGTGCCTTTTAATGGTTTCACATGAAGCCTTGACTTACCTCTGAACAGAAAACCCGTGTGGTGTGGCACTGAGTGAGGTCTGCATTTGGATGTCCTGCAGCCCACCCAGGACCCACGTTGAAGGTTTGGTGCGGGTCCTTCACAAGAATACTGTGTATTTATTGAATGTTTTGATGCATTAATACTTTTTGTATTTTTCTATATTCAATGTTTTTGTTTTGCAACGTTCAAGACATCCTTACCTCCCGGATGGGACGAATTAATGTTTATTGTTGATGTTTAATGCATAAACAAAATGTCTCTTTGTATTTTACAGCCCGGGAGTGCTGTCGTTTACCATGGGGGAATGTGTAGCCCTGGTACACAATACCAGGAGGATGAGTGGAGAGGTAACAGTTAAGGGCTCTTCATAACATCACGTACACTTCGGACACACCCAGCAGGGGTGTGGAGGGGAGTGATTCATTCAGTCAGATTCCTGTCCTTGGACAGAGCAGACATGTTCAGTCTGAGCCTGTTAGCAGTTCAGAAAGTGGAGGCTAGTACAGGTGGTCTAGTTCACCTCAGCCTAGTCAGAGCTGTGCCCCACTGGAAGACAGACTGAGATACCTATTAAGAGTGTGAGCAAATCGAAGGGCAAAGTGGAAGAGAACAGAAAAGTGCCATAGGTAAAGAATACCTGCACATTGTAACCGGTCACTGGGGACCGAAGGATCACTATAGCTTCAAGCTTAGTGGTAAGAAAACCAGAGACTTACCGGACCTTAGGTCGTGGCGAGTAGCCCTGAAGAGTTAGTACGTAACTGGGGTCAGGGGAAGTGAGGACCTTGAGTCTCTGCAGGACAAGATAGGAATTCAGCTCTCCCACAGGAAGGCTCCGACCACAAAACTGACCGGGCAGAACAGCTTTGGAATAGCTGGAATTATAGAGGGAACTACGCTTCAAGCTGGTTGGACTCATCATCATTGGACAGTAAAGGAGGCCCCTAACTTGCTTAACCGTTGCCTCAAAGCTCATCCTCCATCAACCCCATCAGCCTCCCTGGGACCTGCCTTACCATCTTACAAGTAAAAGGTATGGAAAGACGCTGACGGTGTGAGACTGAGTTATTTATCTGCATGCCTGCACAACCCTGCTTTAACTACCGACCTGAGGAAGAGTCCCACCTGTAGGGGACCCGACATCTAGCTGCCTCACCATCCCCTCAGAGATCTACAGCAGCGCTGGTACTAATTACCAGAAGACTACAGGTGGCGTCACGAACTGTATATAAATCTATCCCCTGTAAATATACCCCCAACATACGCCAGACCGCCAGGGCCACAGACCGAGCCACCGCTACCTGTGACAATCCCCATAGACTTCCATGGGCTCGGCTCTGAGTACCCCATTGCCCTGGTAATCCACAATTGTGGTGGCGGGTCGAGACACAGCCTCCACCAGTCGGGTCTTTATGGCAGAGTGGCGTACGGAAGCCTCTCCTCAGTGCCAGACATATGAAAGCCCGCATAGAGTTTACTAAAAAACACATGAAGGACTCCCAGACTATGAGAAATAAGATTCTCTGGTCTGATGAGACGAAGATAGAACTTTTTGGTGATAATTCTGAGCGGTATGTGTGGAGAAAACCAGGCACTGCTCATCACCTGCCCAATACAATCCCCACAGTGAAACATGGTGGTGGCAGCATCATGCTATGGGGTTTTTTTTCAGCTGCAGGGACAGGGCGACTGGTTGCAATTGAAGGAAACATGAATGCGGCCAAGTACAGAGATATCCTGGATGAAAACCTCTTCCAGAGTGCTCTGCACCTCAGACTTGGCCCCAGGTTCATCTTCCAACAAGACAATGAGCCCAAGCACACAGCTAAAATAACAAGGAGCGGCTTTAGAACAACTCTGTGACCATTCCTGACTGACCCAGCCAGCGCCCTGACCTAAACCCAACTGAGCATCTCTGGAGAGACCTGAAAATGGCCGTCCACCAACATTCACCATCCAACCTGACGGAACTGGAGAGGATCTGCCAGGAAGAATGGCAGAGGATCCCCAAATCCAGGGGGGAAAAACTTGTATCATTCCCAAGAAGACTCATGGCTGTACTAGCTCAAAAGGGGCCTCTACCCAATACTGAGCAAAGGGGCTGAATACTTCTGACCATGTGAGATTTCAGGTTTTCTTTTTTAATAAATTTGGAAAAATTTCTACATTTGTTTTGTTCAGTAAAGATGGGAGCAGAGTGTACATTAATGAGAAAAAATGAACTTTACTGAATTTACCAAATGGCTGCAATGAAACAGAGTGAAAAATGTAAAGGGGTCTGAATACTTTCCGTACCCACTGTATCTCTGTAGGTGATAGATATGGGGTGTCAGACGGAGCTTGCGCCACGCCGTGGCCCCATGACACTACACTGATGTGTGAAATGTTAATTTCTCCTCTTGAGAGCTGAAGATATAATGATTAAGGAGCGCTGTTTGCTGACAGACGTCTCCAGAGCTGCTGACAGTCAGAGCCGGGGAATGTAAATACTGTGACGCAGGTACAATACACGAGCGGCGCACGCATGGGAAAAATGTTCAGGACGAGCAGCTCAGGAGTGCAGACGTGCAGCCACTCCATATTACATACCGCAACGTGCTGTACAGATGACATCACAGGAGCACGGAGGATTTACAGCTCTACACTGTCTGATATTATTCATTGTGCAATGAACAGTTTTGTAACATCATCAACACAGAAAACACCACTGTCCAGCCGGACAGCAGGATAGCCGGATTTCCAGCGTCATGAGATCATAGGGGCAGTATTATACAATATGGGGAGGAATACTAACGGATTACAGGAAGCAGCGATGAGATTTAAGGATCTTTTGAGAAAAAGGACCAGAGTTTAGTGGAATCAAGCATTTCTTGAGACATGTCTACAGAAGGGGCCAGTCCCGAGAGGACCGAGGGTGCAGGTCTTCCCTCCTTTACCCATTGATTATGCAGACATTAGGGAAGATGGGAGGGATGCGCCAACAAATGTTCTAATGATTTTATGGAAATCCTCAAAGAGATGAGAGAGATGGAAATGGAAATGGAATCCCTGCAAAGCATCATTAAAACTGAGAAGACAAGAGAAGCACTAACGAAAGTTACCAGTGAAGAAGATGAGAAGGTCCAAAAATGGTCTGAGGATACCCAACAAGCGAAGTCAAAAAGTCCCAGCATGACGTAAATGACAAACAGACCAATAGGATATACAAATGGAGAAATCAAAATGAGAAATCACACTCCCTCTATACGAATGGGTCTCGCTCACGATCCCGCTGGGCATCAATTAGATCCACATCAGCTGAGGATCGTTATATGGGCAAAAAGACCCGAAATGGAGAGAGAGACAACTCGGATGACTAAAAGAAGGAACACAAGGCAAAACTTCAAAAACGGAACGGTGGGGAAACAGCAGGAGGTGAAGTCCCGGGGGGGTCGCAGGCAGTTTATCTGACCATGTCCTCTCGGAGAGTCACCTTGATGCATTGAGTAGGGGTTTACCGTTTTCTCCTACTAACGCTTTTGATTATTTTGCAGTATTAAAGGATCTTCATCTGTTCTCACGTAAGCTAATCTTAAAGAAACGTCACTCCAGGAGTGGACATGGAGAGGAGAGTCGGAGCGGTGCCGAGAGAGACGCTATTTGTATATTAGAGGAATTATTAGAGGAACAAACACCGACACAAGAAGGAGGGTTTCCAACCATTTTACCTAGATCTACACAACTCCCCCCCTTGTCCCTGTGCCCAGCAGTGTGGTAGTGGAAGATTTAATGAAATTCTCTACACACCACCGTTTTGACAAGGGGGGAATGTTGTAATCTGGCCTGCATCTGAATATGAAGAGGAAGCATTTCGTCAATTACAGGACGACCAGATTTATTCTGACCTGACCCATAATCCGATGGCCTCTTTCTCGACTCCAATCGATTCTGCATGAGGCGTATGATGAGGGCGTTATTAGCAAAATAATCTTGGAAGGGTTAACTGTCCAATTTCCTAAAGTTCCAACTTTATATCTGCTCCCAAAAATACACAAGGACGAGATCAACCTGCCAGGGTGTCCGATCGTGTCTGGAATGGGGGCCTATCTGACCCTATATGTAAATTCATTATTATCACAAATGTTTAGTGGAAACTTTACCATCTTTTGTTAAGGACACGACGGACGTCCTAACCAGGGCTGGTGGTGTCTGTGGAGGCAGGAGCACTACAGGTGACAGCAGATGTGGAAACACTGTATACCTCCATTGATCATGATGGTTTGGAGGCTGTCCGCTTCTTCCTGGGGTCCTCCGACCTGGACGGCCCTTTATGTGGGATGATCCTCGAGCTGCTTGAATACGTTCTGACACATACCGTATTTTTCGGACTATAAGACGCACCGGACTACAAGACGCACCCAGGTTTTAGAGGTGGAAAATAGGGAAAAATATTTGAAGCAAAAAATGTGGTAAAATATTTAATAACATACTATTATATGTGGTGTTATTATATATAATAGTATGTTATTATGTTGGAAGCTACGGGTAGGAGATGGTGCTGCGGGACCAGTGTGGTGTCTGTAAACTACTATGTGAAGACGCTGGAGGGTGAGTATAAGGCCGGGGTCACACATGCGAGAAACTCGCACGATTTCGTGTGAGTCTCTCGCATGAACACCCGGCACTGCCGCCGGCACTCAGACTGGATCGTGCAGCTGCATAGAAATACATGCTGCATAGAAATAGAGACAGATGATAGAGACAGAGTTGATAGAGACAGAGATGATAGAGACAGAGATGATAGAGACAGAGATGATAGAGACAGAGATGATAGAGAGAGATGATAGAGACAGATGACAGAGATGATAGAGACAGAGATGATAGAGACAGATGATAGAGACAGATGACAGAGATGATAGAGACAGATGATAGAGACAGAGATGATAGAGACATATTATAGAGACAGAGATGATAGAGACAGATTATAGAGACAGATTATAGAGACAGATTATAGAGACAGATGATAGAGACAGATGATAGAGACAGATGATAGAGACAGATGATAGAGACAGATATGATAGAGACAGAGATGATAGAGACAGATGATAGAGACAGATGATAGAGACAGAGATGATAGAGACAGAGATGATAGAGACAGAGATGATAGAGACAGAGATGATAGAGACAGATTATAGAGACAGATGATAGAGACAGAGATGATAGAGACAGAGATGATAGAGACAGTATGATAGAGACAGAGATGATAGAGACAGATGATAGAGACAGATGATAGAGACAGAGATGATAGAGACAGAGATGATAGAGACAGGATGATAGAGACAGATGATAGAGACAGATGATAGAGACAGATGATAGAGACACAGATGATAGAGACACAGATGATAGAGACAGATGATAGAGACAGATGATAGAGACAGATGATATAGACAGAGGATATAGACAGAGATGATAGAGACAGAGTTGATAGAAATGTGACACGTATGCGTTTCATGTGCGCATGATGCGCTGCACAAAAAAAACACAAGTGTGAAAGTAGCCTAACCTTTTAATTAATTCTCTGTTGTACAGTGTGTCTGAAGGACCTGTGATGACATCATGAAGAGGCAGGGCTTTGGTCATGTGATGCTCCAGCCAGCCCTCTTCATGACCTCATCACAGGTCCTTCACAGGAGCATTCAGCCTCCATCAGCACAGCCCCAGGCTGTCAGGTATGCCAGCTGCTCCTGCTGCCTCCTTCTCCTTCAGACACCGATCTGCCCAGCTGCTGCAGGAATCAGGCGCTGGGGAAACTGTGGCTCTGTGATCTGCTGCTCCCCGCTCACTGCTCAGCTGATAGGTGGGCGGGGAAGCAGCTGATTAATATTCACTGCACTTAAGTAGGGACCAGGGGTTTCCCCAGCGCTTGTTTCCTGCAGCAGAGGGGATATTTTCTTGCCTCCTGCTGATCCCACTCCACCACTGCCCACTGCCCCCCTCCCCACATGTTACATTCCGAGCATAAGACGCACCCACACTTTCCTCCCAAATTTGGAGGAAAAAAAGTGCGTCTTATGGTCCAAAAAATACGGTAATGTTTTTACTTTTAAAGATCACTTTTACCAACAAAAATGTGGTGCAGCCATGGGTGCGGCCTGCGTGCCCGCGTACGCCAATCTCTTCCTGGGGTTTTATGAGGTGTTGGTCTTTGGGGACGCGGGGGGCTGCCGATCATGTGCTATGTTGGCTACGTTATGTAGATGATGTTTTACTTTTTTGGTGTGGAACGGTGCAGCAGCTTGGAGACTTCATGGCTGTGTTGAACAAAAATCCCTATAACATAAAATTTACTTACAGGTATGATGTCCACAAAATCGATTTTTTGGATATCAGTTTGGAGGTAGACGATACTTCATCGATCCAGACTGATGTCTTTTGTAAAACAACTGCAGTAAATGCTTTAATACACGCTAAATCTGCACACAGCCACTGTTAGGGCCATCCCGGGTGGACAGTTCCTGAGGATGAGGCGGATTTGCTCCACTGAGAAGAGATTTCAGATACAAGCTTGTGATCTTACACTGTGTGCAGAATTATTAGGCAAATGAGTATTTTGATCACATCATCCTTTTTATACATGTTGTCCTACTCCAAGCTATGGCTTAAAAGCCAACTGCCAATTATGTAAATCAGGTGATTTGCATCTCTAATGAGGAGGGGTGTGGTCTAATGACATCATCACCCTATATAATGTGTGCTTAATTATTAGGCAACTTCCTTTCCTTTGGCAAAATGGGTCAGAAGAGAGATTTGACGGACTCTGAAAAGTCAATAATTGTGAGATGTCTTGCAGAGGGATGCAGCAGTCTTGAAATTGCCAAACTTTTGAAGCGTGATCACCGAACAATCAAGAGTTTCATGGCAAATAGCCAACAGGGTCGCAAGAAGAGTGTTGATAAAAAAAGGCTCAAAATAACTGCCCATGAATTGAGGAAAATCAAGCGTGAAGCTGCCAAGACGTCATTTGCCACCAGTTTTGCCATATTTCAGAGCTGCAACGTTACTGGAGTATCAAAAAGCACAGGGTGTGCCATACTCAGGGACATGGCCAAGGTAAGGAAGGCTGGAAAACGAGAAACATAAGATAAAACGTCAAGACTGGGCCAAGAAATGTCTTAAGACTGATTTTTCTAAGGTTTTATGGACTGATGAAATGAGAGTGACTCTTAATGGGCCAGATGGATGGGCCCAAGGCTGGATCAGTAAAGGGCAGAGAGCTCCACTCCGACTCAGACACCAGCAAGGTGGAGGTGGGGTACTGGTATGGGCTGGGATCATCAAAGATGAACTTGTGGGACTTTTCGGGTTGAGGATGAAGTGAAGCTCAACTCCCAGACCTACTGCCAGTTTCTGGAAGACACCTTCTTCAAGCAGTGGTAGAGGAAGAAGTCGGTATCGTTCAAGAAAAACATGATTTTCATGCAGGACAATGCTCCATCACATGCATCCAAGTACTCCACAGCGTGGCTGCCCAGTAAAGGTCTAAAAGAAGAAAAAATAATGACATGGCCCCCTTGTTCACCTGATCTGAACCCCATAGAGAACCTGTGGTCCCTCATAAAATGTGAGATCTACAGGGAGGGAGAACAGTCCACCTCTCGGAGCAGAGTCTGGAGGCTGTGGTGGAATCTACAGGGAGGGAGAACAGTCCACCTCTCGAAGCAGTGTCTGGAGGCTGTGGTGGGATCTACAGGGAGGGAGAACAGTCCACCTCTCTGAGCAGTGTCTGGAGGCTGTGGTGAGATCTACAGGGAGGGAGAAAAGTCCACCTCTCGGAGCAGTGTCTGGAGGCTGTGGTGAGATCTACAGGGAGGGAGAACAGTCCACCTCTCGGAGCTGTGTCTGGAGGCTGTGGTGGGATCTACAGGGAGGGAGAACAGTCCACCTCTCGGAGCAGTGTCTGGAGGCTGTGGTGGGATCTACAGGGAGGGAGAACAGTCCACCTCTCGGAGCAGTGTCTGGAGGCTGTGGTGAGATCTACAGGGAGGGAGAACAGTCCACCTCTCGGAGCAGTGTCTGGAGGCTGTGGTGGGATCTACAGGGAGGGAGAACAGTCCACCTCTCGGAGCAGTGTCTGGAGGCTGTGGAGGCTGCTGCGCGCAATGTGGATCGTACACAGGTCAAGCCACTGACAGAATCTATGGATGGAGGCGTCTGAGTGTCATCGGAAAGAAAGGTGGCTATATTCGTCACTGATTTTTATTTTTTTGTTTTTGAATGTCAGAAATGTTTATTTCTAAATTTTGTGTTGTTATATTGGTTTACCTGGTGAAAATAAACACGTGAGATGGGTATAGATTTGTTTTTTATTAAGTTGCCTAATAAATCTGCACAGTAATAGTTACCTGCACAAACAGATATCCTCCTAAGATACCAAATCTAAAAAAAAACACTCTAACTTCCAAAAATATTACGCTTTGATATTTATGAGTCTTTTGGGTTGATTGAGAAGATAGTTCTTCAATAATAAAAGAATCCTCTCAAATACAACTTGTCTAATAATTCTGCACACAGTGTAGGACGCAATTTGAAGAACGCGGGTATAGGAAACGATGCGTCTGATATGGATATAATAGGGTGTAATGTATGTAGAACAGTTCATTTAGCGTCTTGTGCTTGGGTGCGATGAAAATACATGAGACACAGGTTTGATATAGAAGGTCTTGTATTACTTCATACAAGTTGGCAAAAATAGTCACACAGTTTGCAGATACAGAAGCAGGAAACACAGCAGGCCAGAGTAACTTAAGCTCAGCAATCACTCTCCACAACAGGTTCAGGATCTTCTTCTCTGTTACCGTAAGTCCATGCAAACGTAGATCTTTCAAAGAGCAGGGTTCCAGAGTCCACAAGAGTTCCAGAGTTCCTCAGTAGGAATAGCTGGAGTACAAGGTCCAAGGCTTCCAGGAGTCAGGTCACAGGTTCACTGCAGGCTAGATTCTGAAGCACTGATTGCTCAGCTGTGGCTGCTTAAGAAGCAAGAGGTAGAGAATCAGGGCGGGAACATGAAAGCTGGAAACTCCATATTGACTGAGGGCAAGATAGCTGCAGCAAGACAGAAAGCAACATGGCTGACGAACAAACTGAGTTTCAAGAACATGTACAAAGAACCTTACATAGGGCTACATCTACACCACGGAGTAAAAAGGAAGTGAAGGATAATGAGAGCATTCGTTTTACCTCTGTATTCAGTCATGAGTGGGATCACATGAGAGCTACCTTAACAAGACGTTGGCCTATACTGAGTGCCGAACCCTCCCTGGGACCGTATCTGGCCGACCGTCCACTTATGACCCCACGTAGGTCAAAAAACCTTAAAGATCTTCTGATTAGAAGTCATGACATTGCACCAACCACCAGCCCTTTTGGTTCAAGGGGACCTCTGAGGGGTTGCTACACCTGTGGCCACTGTCTTGCCTGCGCTGTTATGTTTCGGTAGCTGAGGAGTGCAGGCAAAAGAGGCAATACACCAGAGCAGTTGGAATCTATGAGATTGCAGTACCCTGACTAACCACCACAACTAGAGGCAGCCGTGGAGCGTTCCTACGTTGGTCCTAGACGCCTCGTCACAGCCTGAGAAACTAACTACACCTAAAGATAGATATAGGAAAGCTATCTGCCCCGGAGCAGAACCCCAAGACAATAGAAAGCCCCCAAACATGTAATGGTGGTTAGACAAGATGAAATACTGACACAGAAAGAAAATAGTATGAGCAAACGCTGGGGCCCAAACTAACTAAATAGAAAAGGATAGAAAGGGTACTTACTGCAATCCCAGAAAACCCTGAAAAGCACCAACTCTACTAATTTCAAAAACACCTGAGATCACACGACCTCTACCACCTAAATTAGCTCTCTGGTGTAACAAAATCAAAACAGCAGCCACTGAAAAAACTGGAAAAAGCAAAAGTACAAACATCAGTGGCTGAACAAAACTGAGAGGGCAGAAGCCCCCGGAGGGGACCAGAAGGCCCCCACAGCAGTGCAGGACAAAATGCAAAAATATAGCACAAACACAAAAGAAGAAAATGTCTTATCTGTAAGCAGGAGATGCAGACACGACACAGCAGGCTACAAGGGAAACTGGAATAAAGGATTCAGACCAGAACAATTGATCACCGGCAACCCCGATGGGAAGGTGACTCCCTTATATAAGACCAGTCAGTAACACCTGATTCCCAGTCCTCACAATCTTCACTGGACAGACTAGCACCGCGTGTAACCACCAGAGGGAGCCTCTGCTCAGAACTCATCTCAAACCCATTCACAACAGTACCCCCCCTTGAGGAGGGGTCACCGAACCCTCATTTGAGCAACCAGGTCGGTCAGGATGAGTTCTATGATACGCACGGATAAGTCTCCTAGCATGGATGTCCGAAGCAAACACCCAAGAATTGTCCTCCTGACCATAACCTCTCCATTTAACCAAATACTGGAGTTTCCGTCTAGAAAAACGAGAATCTAATATTTTCTCAACCACATACTCCAGATTGCCCTCAACCAAAACAGGGTCAGGAGGCACAGCAGCAGGAACCACTGGCTCAACAAACCTCTTCAACAAGGACTTGTGGAACACGTTATGGATCTTAAATGTCCCTGGAAGAAGCAAACGAAAAGAAACAGGATTAATAATCTCCATGATCTTATAAGGTCCAATGAACCTAGGCTTAAATTTAGGAGATGCTACTCTCATAGGAATATTCTTTGAGGACAACCAGACCAAGTCCCCCACTTTAAACCGAGGACCATCAGTCCTATGCCGGTTAGCAAACCGCTGGGCCCTCTCCTGAGAGAGGGACAACCTCTCCACTACCTGGTCCCAAATCAGTTGCATACGCTCCACAACAGAGTCAACACCTGGACAGACAGAAGCCTCCGTCTGTCCTGAAGAAAATCGAGGGTGAAATCCAGAATTACAGAAAAACGGAGACATCAAAGTAGCAGAGCTAGCCCTATTATTAAGAGCAAACTCAGCCAAAGGCAAAAAAGAGACCCAGTCATCCTGATCAGCAGACACAAAGCATCTTAGATAAGTCTCCAATGTCTGGTTTGTTCTCTCAGTTTGACCATTGGTCTGAGGATGAAATGCCGAGGAGAAAGACAATTGAACACCCAGTTTAGAACAAAAAGTCCTCCAAAATCTGGAAACAAACTGGACTCCTCTGTCAGACACAATGTTCTCAGGAATGCCGTGTAAACGAACCACGTGCTGAAGGAACAACGGCACCAATTCAGAGGAGGAAGGCAACTTAGGTAATGGCACAAGATGTATCATCTTGGAAAACCTATCACAAATTACCCAGATGGTGGTCATTCTCTGAGAAACAGGAAGGTCGGAAATGAAATCCATAGAGATATGGGTCCATGGTCTCTTGGGCACAGGCAATGGCATCAACAAACCACTAGAGCGAGAGCAAGGCTTGGAGCGAGAGCAAGTCCCGCAGGACTGCACAAATTCCCTGACATCACGAGACAAGGTAGGCCACCAAAAGGACCAACTAACCAAGTCTCTGGTACCAAAAATTCCGGGATGCCCAGCCAACGCGGAACAATGAATCTCAGACATCACACTCTTTTTCCACTGGTCCGGGACAAACAATTTTCCAACAGGGCAGCACTCGGGCTTATCCTCCTGACACCCCTCCAGAGCAAGTCTCAAATTGGGCGAGATGGCGGAAAGAACTACACCCTCTTTCAAAATAACAGAAGGATCAGATAACTCAGGAGAGTCCGCAAGGAAACTCCTCGAGAGGGCATCCGCCTTAACATTCTTAGTGCCAGGAAGAAAGGAAACCACAAAATTAAAACGTGTGAAAAACAAGGCCGACCTGGCCTGTCTAGGATTGAGTCGCTTGGCAGATTCCAGATAGACCAGATTCTTATGGTCCGTAAGGACCACCACCTGATGTTTGGCTCCCTCCAGCCAATGTCTCCACTCTTCAAAAGCCCACTTCATGGCCAATAACTCCCGATTACCCATGTCATAATTACGTTCAGTAGGGAAAATTTTCGAGAGAAAAAGGCACAAGGGTTACTTTTAGAGGTCTCTGGATCTTTTTGGGACAAAACGGCACCTGCCCCAATTTCAGAGGCATCAACCTCCACCTGAAATGGCAGAGAAACATCAGGCTGCCGTAGAACAGGAGCAGAAGTGAATCTCTGCTTAAGTTCCTGAAACGCAGAGACTGCCTCAGGAGGCCAATTCACCACATCAGAACCCTTTCTGGTCAAATCAGTTAATGGTTTAACAATAACCGAGAAA
>JARQOD010012223.1:0-20511 GCA_033576555.1 Oophaga sylvatica | reverse complement strand
AAAGCCACCCACCCCCCGGGTCAAGATTTCTGACAAAAAGTCTAGTGAGCTCGCCTAAGAAGCGGCTGGAATTTTGACTTGGGCCCCAGAATATTCAATAAAAAAGGCCCTATCGTTCATGGAGGGAAACCCTATCCGCTCCAACCCCAGAGGTTCACTTTTGCAAGCACCAGGGGGCCCCCCCTGCAATAACCAGTTCACCCCAGGCCAGCCGGCAAAAAGGCCACTCACCTTCAAACTTGCCCCCAAAATATTGCTGACCCCGAGCTGGAGAAAAAAAAACTATATGGCCCATGTGAGAAAAAAGCAGCCGTTTAAGGAAACGTCCAAAAAGACCCCCGGGCCCCAGAGCGGGAAAAACAGTGACTGTCTTGGGGAGAACAGAAAGCAGGGGATTTTCATGATGTGGATCTGTGGGCTTGTTTTCCCCCGCTCTGCACCGAGTGGGAGTCCCCCCCCGCATAGGAAAAAAAAGGGCCCCAAATGGGCTCCCCCCCCCATGGAATCAATTTTTTTCCCCCCTTCTACTGGAAGAAAAAAAACGGGGTCGGAAGACAAAGTCCAGTGATCCCAAAAAGAATTACACCCCTGGGAACTGTTTGCCACCAACGAAACCTGAAAAGATGGGAGACACTATGGAAAGGGGCCCCCCCAAAACCCAAAATTGCTGGGGCCTTCCCCTGGTCTAGTGTCTTTGAAAAACCTGGACCCTGATGCCCAGTCCTAATGCAGCCTCTGGCGTTGCTCAAGCAACCCCGCTCCTTCTTAGACGCGCTTAACCTTTTTAGGGTTGGAAAAACTCCACGTCTCGGGCCCAAATTCCCCGGCTCCCCGACTATGAAAAGTTTTTCCCCTCTCCTGAGGAAGAAAAAAAGGCATGTATGGACCCCCGGCACGGATTCCGGGGGAAAACAGAGATTTTTTGGCTGCCCTCAGCCCCCTTGGATCCTTTGCAAGAAGGCCCTCCTGCCGGGCGTTCCGAGCCACCCCCCCTGGACAAGGTTGCTGAAATATCTTGGAACCCCCATGGAAAATCTCACTCCACATGACATTTTGGCAATCTTCTCAAGCTAACCAACGTACTCCCTGCCGCCAGGCATCTTTGTGGCGCCTCTATTGCCTTTGTCTCATATGTCCCGTCTCAGACTACAGTCCTCAGCCGGCCACTCTACTCCCACTCCAAGGGGGGATACTTGGATGGCTCCAGATTTGCAGAAATGAAGAGTTTCACACAGGAAGTGCAGTGACCAGCAATCAAGAAATCCTGTGGTCCAGAAGTCTGTTACCTAGCTGTCAGCCAGGAAGCAGAACTGATAGCGCTGACGAAGGCTGCCAGATGGAGAAGGCAAGACTGCAAACATACACGGACTACGTTACTGCATGGCATAGCACACGATTAGACCCATCTGGGCTACAAGGGACTTTCATCACAGCAAACGGGCAACCGTGAAGCATCATGGAGCTTCAGGGACCTATGGGTATACTCCCAACTTCCCAAAATGTGGCATTTGAAAATCAAAAGTGCATGGAAAACTGAGAACAGAAGAGGCGTGAGGCAATAACATGGCGGACATGGCAGCCAAAGAAGCAGCAAGGAGACAACATGGAGAAGTGGGAGAGGTCGTAGGCCGGACGGCTACTAACAAGACGACTGAAGAAAAGAACCTGACAAGAGACGTCCTGGAATCTGCTAAAGAAGTTACAAGGACCAAGAATCCAAAAGGAGAAGAAGGCTGAATGGGAAAAAAGCAACAGTGAAGAAGGAAGGCTATCATAATAGACTTCAAACTCTGCCTACCAAAGTATGCACCCTATGGTGGTCCAATGGGTACATGGACCCACATCACATATCAAAGACACAGATGAATGATCTGATTGGTGCTTACTGGTTCGCTTCAGGGATCTCACCCTAAAGCCAAATTTCACCAGCAGCCTGTCTGACCTGCGGCAAATGCAAGCCTGGACGTATGGAAGAAAGTCCCCCTCACCCTCATCTGGAAAGACCCTTCCGCTTCAAAGGATCCAGATAGCCACATCCAGATATCGCCAAGTGAAGGATTCAAATACGCCATTGTGGTCAAAAGAAGTATTTTCAAGATGAACAGAAGTTTCCAAATCAGAAAGACTATCTGCAACGAAGCTACTTTCGGAAATAGTGTGCAGATACGGGGCTCCAGAAATTATAGAAGTGATCAGGGACCGCATTCACAGCAAATCTGACACACGGACCGTTAGCAGTAGAGTCAGACCTAGGCCTACACACTCCTTACACCCCCGAGCAGCAGGAAGGTAGAAAAACTGAAACGAAACACTTAAGAATAGAAGCTGAAAAATTGCCCAGGACACGCAAAACATGGAATGACACATCCTACTTATTGCATTGTTTGCGTTAAGGCACACTCCCAGAGACCCAGGAAAAGCTGTTTCGTGCCTGCATCTTCTGCTAACATATAATACATTTTCTTCTTTTAGTTTTTGGTGCTTGCAGTTTAGTTCAGCCACTGTTGTTTGTTCATTTGCCTTTTCCAGTTTTTTTTTCAGTGGTTGTGTTTAGTTTTGTTACACCAGAGAAACTAATTTAGGTGGTAGAGGTCGTGTGATTCAGGGTGTTTTGTAATTAGTAGAGTTGGTTACTTTTCAGGGTTTTTTGGGGTTGCAGTAAGTGCCTTCCTATTCTTTTCTATTTAGGAGTTTGGGCCCCAACGTTTGTCATACTATTTTCTGTCTGTGTCTGTATTTCCTCTTGTCTAACCGCCATTACATGTTTGGGGGTTCCTATGTTCTTTGGGGATCTGCTCCGGGGCAGATAGCTTTCATCTTTCTATCTTTAGGTTTGTAGTTAGCTTTCCAGGCAGTGACGAGGCGTCTAGGACCAGTAGGAACGCTTCCACGGCTGCCTTTTAGTTGTGGTGGTTAGTCGGGGTTACTGCAAATCCCTAGATTCCAACCTCTTGGTGTATTGCTTTTTTTGCTGCTCTCCTCAGCTACCAAATCATAACACTTATGTAAATTGAATTGGTCAAAAAAATAATGTCCATTCTCGAGTTTTTCTCTTCACTGCCAGATTTGTGATCTGCCCAAGGCCCAGATGACATCAAACCTCTGTGTAACTAGAGGGAAAGCCTGTTTGGATCCACGTATCGCTTGCAAGGAAGCTCCCGTCCAGGAGAGACCCTAAGCCATGAAGGATGTCGTGGATGCTCTGACTGACCAGACAGATGACCCTACTTGATGAGTTCAAGGCCAGAGACCAAGTTAAGCAGGAGGTTTGAGTCACTATTGCCACTAGTAACTAAAACAAAATGTTGATTGGATAAATTACATCTTATTTAACCAGCAGAGATTCGTTAACTTCACCATAGATGCTGTAAAAAGGTTTGGCAGCACAGTTAGGCCCCACTTCCATTTTGGATTCCAGATTAGAATGGCTTTGGATATGATCTAGCTGAGAAAGGAGGTGTTTGCAAAATGATCAAGACACTGTTGCACCTACATCCCAGACAACACTGGCCAAATGGTAAAGTCACAATGGCAATACAGAAACTTACTGAGTTTATCAGAGGACTGAAACAGAAACTCAGGTGTCACTGACCCATGGGATCGATACTTTGGGTGGATGAGTGGTGGCAGAAAATGTTGGCACAGGTTGGGACAGCCATTATGGGGGTTCTCATTTTTGCATTAATTACTGGTTGCTGTGTTTTCCTTGTATCCGCAGAAAAAATAGAAAAAAACTGTTCAAGAGACAACCATTGATGCCACTCACCATCTTGGACCTCGCACCAGTCCGGATGGAACTGCCTGGCTTGACCAGATCTCCGAACTACCTCCAGATGAGAATACACATCCTGATGAAACATCTATCAACTATGAGATTATGATTGCAAACACATTAAACCCCGACAGGGACGTCCTCTGACCGCCCATTTGCGAAAGTCTGTATCGGTGGGGGAGACATGCGCTAGGCATATTCTCACCCGCCGGGCAGCACAAAAGAGTTGCAGCGCTTTGGGCCGGAGCAGGTTTTTAGGGCAGTGGTATCTAAGGGGGGACTGTCATGGAATATTATGTACTCCTTATATTCAAAGTATATTCACATATATGTATTCCGTTCCAGTTGATAGATCTCATTGCTAAAAAACCCTGTGCTCACATATTCTAGGCAGTTAATCAGTCGTTTTAAAGAAATCTGGCCTTCAATAAGGCCTTGTAAGGGAACAAGTACATGAGTCTTATTAGCTATCTGTTGTTTACATTATGTTATGCAAGACAACTAGGTCAAAGAATATAAACAATAATTCTGCAACTTCAGCTCTTTTTATTCATGATTATCATAATTTCTATGCTACTAGAACAGCCAATATCTAGCAGCTTTTAATGTATGTTAATTGATAACAGCCCCTTTTTGTAAATTATAAACTTGAATGAATAATAATGGTATGTCTTTGACAAACTGTTATACTGACACTTGCGTTGTGGACAGTTTTCATTTCGTTCTGAGCGCTCAAAGAAGACATTAAATAGAGATTTGGACATGGCACGCAGCAAACATGAAGGATATTTTTATCCTAATTAAATTTCCATATCAAAACTAAATCTCAGCACGCCTATTATTTAGAGGACACCAAGCATGCTTGGGGAAATCAGCAACGTGTATATCGCTCATCACTACTCCTAATGATTTAATTCATATTAAACATTCTGTTCTCATTGCTATAGTGTACCTTGTCATGCCGTCTGCCTTTACTTTGCCAACAGTTCCCGGGCAGCGCGGGAGAACTGTTGGCGAGCGCAGGCGTGGGCATGTAAGGAGCAGGGAGGCGGCGCAACAACGCAAGAAGGAAATGATTGATGGCTCTAAGTCGCTTGACCAGGGGGAGGAAAACATACCTCCCGGACAAAAAAAAAAGGTTTATGGCGGGGAATTTATAAAAGTATGTATTTCAGCATTGCTATGGATTAGAAACATAAGAGCCACCTTCACAGAATGGCAGCCTTAGTGTTGCTGAAGGTGGCTATTTTATGAAAAAACGGGCTGGGGGGGGTGACAGGTTCCCTTTAACTAAATAACATTACCAGAGATCAACTGGATCTTGCTGAGTGAGAATTTACAGTGCTACATTGCAATGTTTTTAACAGTTGTTGTGGCTAAGCTTCAGGTATAGGAAAGATTCTCCATATAGCCTAAGGCTCTTTCACATTTCGGCGGGCGCCTGGCGGCGCCCCCGGCATTTTTTGCCGCAGCGCCGCATCTGAAAATCTGATGCGCCGCATGCGGTTTTTCGCATTGACATGCATTAGCGCCGGATGGCGCCGCAGTCAATGCGTTGCATGCGGTTTTGTCCGGATGCGGGCAAATGTCACATTGCGGCGTCCGGAAAAAAACCCTGCATGTAACGTTTTTTTGTTTTTGCCGATGGTTTCTTATCTTCCAAGCATCAGAAACCATCCGGCAAAAAAACGCATTTTGGCCGCCGGATAGTGTGAAGGTTTTCACATGCGGCGCTGCGGCAAAAATGCCGGGCGCCGCCAGGCGCCCGCCGGGAAATGTGAAAGAGCCTACACACTTTAATAGGGTAAATTAAAAACTAATGAGATCCTCACTCAATTGATTTCACAAAATGTGACATTTTTAGGTGCCTTGAAATTGCCTTTCATTATTGTAAAGCAAAATGTAAAATCAATTAGTTACCTTGAAGGTACAATAAGTTGTGATCCTTCTTCCTAATTAAAAAACTACTTGTTTGGAAAACTGGCAGCAGTGTATTCTTGTTTTATGTTTATTTTTCCCAAGGTTCCACACTCACTTTATGGCACTTTTTGTTTGAAAAGTTTGAGCTGGTTGAAAACAAAACATATCGAGTACAGCCACCTCCTAAAAAATGATAAAAAAATGAAGACCAAAAGAAAGCAATTGGGAAGTCGACTAGATAGCTCTATTGACAAAGAAAATTTCCCAGGAAGATAAAAGAGAAATTTACATAATACAGTAATTTTGGAAATAACTGAGTTTTTACTTGACGAGCAGTACAGCTTTTACTAAAAATGATGGATCAGGGAAGCTTCATTCCTGTTTGGAGGGACAGATTTCCTATTGCGTCTCCGGAGTCATCATCAGAAAGTCATACATTGTTAATAATTGTATTTATATTACGCCAGAGATTATGCAGCGTTTACATTCAGAGGATACATGTACAAATTTTTATCAAATTTAATAGCAATCCCAAAATTCAATAATTAAAGGGAATCTCTCTGTAGGATTTGACTCCACTCTCCACCCTTCCAGTGTTGCCAACCGTTCAGAAGTTCCTGGACAGTTCGAGAAAAAGGGCACTTTTTACATGTCTGTAAAAAAATTTCAAGGCATTCTTGATTTTTTTGAAGCCGAAGAAACTTTTACAGATTTTTATGTGGAAGAATTGGCAAATTTACACTGAGTAAAAGATGTGATAGTTTATCCTACAGGAGGCATCTTGAAGCTTTTCATACCAGCAGACTTTTTTACAAAGTTTTAATTACATTTCAGTAAGCATGCTCAATACTTTTCCCTGTGTCATTTTCTTTTGCGGATTATAAGACGCACAGATTTATAAAATGCATCCCAAATTTTCGGGAGGAAAATGTTTTTTTTTTTTATAATAAAATTGTGGTACATCTTATAATCCGCTTTTATGGTACCTTACCAAAGGGGTTGTTACAGTGGAGCAGGGTCACGGTCGCAGTGACGCTACTGCAAGAATCTGGTAGCGGCGAAGGCAGGAGATGCTGCGGGTTCCGGCTGGTAGGAGGGGCGTTTGGCAGAGGTATGAGTGGGGGCGATGCTGTGAACCTGGTAAGAGGAGGTGTTCGGTGGTTGCGAGGGCTCTGACGACTTTTGTGAAAGCCCAGAGCCCTGAAACTTTCCATGCTTTCCATGTGCGGGGACTCCGAGAAAATGGCCACTGGAGGCGGGAATGTGCAATTGAAATCTCGAGATCCGCATGTGTCTTTTAATCTGAAAAATGCGGTATATACTGTTTATATATGTATATATTGCTTTTACTATTACGTATATATATTTTATTATTATTTTTTTATTATTATAGCGCTGATGCTTTACATGTGAAAAGGGTATGCATAATAAAAAAAAAAGTACAGTATTCTTTAACAATACAAGTCAAAATTTTGCTACAGGATTTAGAGAGGACCCTGCCCGTGAGGGCTCACAATCTGCAAAGGGGTGGGTGAGGATACAATAGGCAAGGGCAGAGTTGGTGTGCAGTAGTTTGGTGGATCAGTGATAACTGCAGGTTGTGTGCTTGTTGGAAGGGGTTGGTCTTCAGGTTCCTTTTGAAGGTTTCCACAGTAGGCGAAAGTTGATACGTTGGGTAGAGAGTTCAGATATAGGGGGGATGTGCGGGGGAGAAATCTTGTATACGATTGTGGGAAGAGAGATAAGAGTGGAATAGAGGAGATCTTGTGAGGATTGAGGGTGCGTGTAGGTAAGTATCTGGAGACAAGGTCACACATGTATGGAGGGATGTAAGAAAGAACAGCTTCTATCCGGGTGATTGTGAAGTATTCAAAGCTTTTTCTGCCCTGATGCAACGTTTCAACCAAAATGAGTTTTTATCAAGCATGCAAAATCAGTAAAATGCCGGCTCTATATAGTATGGTGGCACAGCTCACCAATCACTCACAGATTGAGACCAATCAAATGTCCGATCCATTCTATTGCCATAGAGACCATAATCCAATCACAGTCCATAGTATGTTGATTATAGCTTTAGACAATCTCCAAACACTTCCCAATGATGCCACAATTGTCAGATCTCATGTCAATAGAATGGATCAGGACATTTGATTGGATGCTGAAAACTTTTTATATATTATGTATGTCTCTTTTCTGCTTTTATATGTTCTTTGTATATATTTTTGTTGATTTTAAAGATAAATGCAATTTATGAGATTTGTAATTTTTTGTATGTATATTATCTAGTTGTTATCAATGGGCGGTTACTCTGTGAGTGATTGTGAGCTTGTGCGCCACCTATATAGAGCTGCCATTTTAACTGATTTGGTATGCTTGATAAGACCCATTTGGGTTGAACGTTGCATCATGGCAGAATAAAGCTTTGAATTCTTACAAAACCCGGATTAGAATGCTGTTTTTCTTACATTCGATGGTTTTCTTTCCAATTGGGTCATTGGACTTTGAACGTGCATTTAATTGCTGCTGGCTACAACCCTTTTACTCTGATGAACATGTATGGAGGGGACGGTTGTGAATGCCTTTGTATGCCATGGTTAGGGTTTTGAATGGTCTCTGTGTAATAGGGAGCCAGTGAAGGGATTGACAGAGAGGAGAGGCTGGGGAATAGCGGGGGGACAGGTAGTTAGTTTGGGCAGCAGAGTTAAGGATAGATTGGAGGGGCACGAGAGTGGTAGATTATATATTATATATAATTATATTAAAAGTTAGGTCCATAAATATTTGGACAGAGACAACATTTATCTAATTTTGGTTCTAGACTTACCACAATGAATTTGAAACCAAAACAAATCAGATGCAGTTGAAGTTCAGACTTTCAGCTTTCATTTGAGGGTATCACATTAAAATTGGATGAAGGGTTTAGGAGTTTCAGCTCCTTAACATGTGCCACCCTGTTTTTAAAGGGCCCAAAAGTAATTGGACAATTGGACTCCAAGGCTATTTCATGGACAGGTGGGGGCAATCCCTTCATTATATCATTCTCAATTAAGCAGATAAAAGGGCTGGTGTTGATTTGAGGTGTGGTGTTTGCATTTGGAAGGTTTAGCTGTGAAGGAAACATGTGGTCAAAGGAGCTCTCCTGCAGGTGAAACAAGCCATCCTTAAGCTGCAAAAACAGAAAAAAACCATCCGAGAAATTGTTTATAACATTAGGAGTGGCAAAATCTACAGTTTGGTACATCCTGAGAAAGAAAGAAAGCACTGGTGAACTCATCAATGCAAAAGACCTGGGCGCCCGGAAGACAACAGTGGTGGATGATCGCAGAATACTCTCCATGGTGAAGAGAAAACCCCTTCACAACAGCCAACCAAGTGAACAAACTCCCCAGGAGGTAGGCGTATCAATATCCAAATCTACCATAAAGAGAAGACTGTGAAAGTAATAAAGAGGGTTCATGCACGGTGCAAGCCATTCAAAGCATCAAGAATAAAAAGGCTAGACTGGACTTTGCTAAAAAAATTCTAAAAATGCAGCACAGTTCTGGAAGAACATTCTTTGGACAGATGAAGCCAAGATCAACTCTACCAGAAAGATGGAAAGAGAAAAGTATGGCGAAGGCGTGGTACAGTCTGACCCAAAGCATACCAAATCATCTGTAAAACATGCAGAGGCAGTGTGATGGCTTGGGCATGCATGGCTGCCAGTGGCACTGGGTCACTAGTGTTTATTGATGATGTGACACAGGACAGAAAGCCGAATGAATTCTGAGGTATTCAGAGCCTACTGTGTGCTCAGATCCAGCCAAATGCAGCCAAACTGATTGGTCGTCGTTTCTTATACAGAGGACATGACCCAAAACATAAAGCCAAAGCAACCAGGAGTTTATTAAAGAAAAGAAGTGGAATATTCTTGAAGGCCAAGTCAGTCACTGATCTCAACCAATTGAACATGCATTTCACTTGTTAAAGACTAAACTTCAGACATAAAGGCCCACAACCAAACAACAACTGAAAACCACCACGGTGAAGGCCTGGCAGGCATCAAAAAGAAGGAAACACGTGTTGGTGATGTCCATGGTTAAGATTTTCAGGCAGTCATTGCTAACAAAGGGTTTTCAACCAAGTACTAGAATGAAAATTTTTATTTACAATTATTTTATCTGTCCAATTACTTTTGGTCCCTTTAAAAAACAGGGTGGCACATGTTAAGGAGCTGAAAACTCCAAACCCTTCATCCAATTTTAATGTGGATACCCTCAAAGAAAGCTGAAAGTCTGAACTTCAATGCATCTGATTTGTTTTGTTTCAAATTCATTGTGGTAATGTCTAGAACCAAAATTAGATAAATGTTGTCTCTGTCCAAATATTTATGGACCTAACTGTATATACATTATATATTATATATATATATATGTATATTATATATATTTATGTATATACAGTGGGGGGAAATAAGTGTTTGATCCCTTGCTGATTTTGTAAGTTTGCCCATGACAAAACACATGACAGTCCATAATTTTAAGGGTAGGTTAATTTTTACATTGAAAGATAGACTATCAAAAATAAAGTCCAGAAAATCACATTGTATAAATTATACACATTTATTTGCATTTTTCAGTGGAAATAAGTATTCTTATCTCTCAATCTTAAATTAACCTACCTTAAACCCTTAAAATTATAGACTGTTCATGTCTTTGTCAGTGGGTATAAACTTACAAAATCAGCAAGGGATCAAATAGTTATTTCCCCCACTGTGTATATATTTAGGTATGGCAAAAAGTTTTGAGAATACACAAGTTTTGGCTTTCACAAAGTTTTCTGTTTCAGATTTTAGAGTGGAAATTTCTATTTAGGGCTCATGCCCAGTGCATTAAATCGGACAAATTTCAATCGATTAAAAAATCGGATTTAATTCGGTCCAATGTCAATTATGTGGGTGTGCTCTCTGGATTTTTTTTGCCTAGTTTTGGGTCATGTCAAACTGGAAAAAAATCGCGATGTGGATTGTCAGAAAAAAATAGATTGATCCCGCAATAAAATTCAAGGGTGCATAAAAATTTGCACGAACTGCACGCAATCGTACCATGTAAGGGTGTGTGTTTTTCGCTGACCCCCCGGGAATGGAGGGATGGAGAAATTAATTTCTTACCTCCTCCGCAGGTGCTCGATCCCTCTGTGCGAGAGGCGGAGCAATCTGCATGACATCGACCCGCCGCAGCGGCAGGAGCTGGGGATTAGCATACGCTTTCGATGTCTCGCATAGGATGTCATTGTGTGTGAACCCAGTCTTACACCTAGATTGATGAAGAATGTCAATGAATTGAAAAAAACTGCAGTTTTCCTTGTCTTGAAAATTAATAAATGACAAAAATATATTTCCAATTTTTTTAGCAGAAACAAAATGACTGTTACATCAATTCAGTGAATTTCGCCTTAGCTCAGTCGAAAGGTTATTGGCAAGGAACGGAAATCAATTGTCAGCTTGCGAATTACCAATTTGCTACAACGGCTTCATGTTGGATAAAGAAAAAAGCCAGCTCACTTAATTGTCTAGTTCATCTACAGCACAAAATGAACATCACTGCTACCGACGATGATGATGAGAGTGTGGTAGAAAAAAAAACAGTCAAAGTATAAAATCTTCAACTTTATCTGCATATTATTAAAACATCTATCACATGCATATTAGTTCATAGATAAGAACAGCTTACTTTTCTGGGGCACTTAAATCCTTACTTATAGTGTTGAACTTTACAGGCAAGGACATTGCTGCTTGTTAGAGTGCCCCTAAATCAAAACATTTAGTAGATTGTCAAGAACTTCACTGGGAGAGGTTTAGTTGCTTAGGGCAACTGCTAAAGAGGATTAAGTTACGTGATTGGTTCAATACAAGTGCAGAGCTTGCTCAAAAAAATCAGCAGGCAGGTGTCAGAGTATTTGCTTGCATTATGAGGCAAAGGCATTTGGAGGGGCTGGCCTGGAGTCAAGAGGGAAGCGAAGAAGCCAATTCTCTCCAAGAAAAACATTCAAGTACAGACTGACATTTTCCAGGAGGTATAGAGAAAGGTCTGCTGAGGAATTGGGTAAGTTATTTTTTTCTTCCTCTTGACTGTTAGGGAGACTGGAAGTATTGGTTGCCCAGAGAAAAATGTGAGTGATACCCTTTGCATTGTGTCATGCTAAAGTAAAACATCTGACACATTCCATGTGTACGGTTGCTTTCCATCGAAGAGAGTGGATTATTCATAATTTTTCCTGAGAACATTGCCATAAATAAAGAATGGTATTTACAATCCTCTGAGATCAACTTCCCAACTTTTAGGAGCAATTTGGTGATGAGCAATGCATTTTCCAGCATGATAAACACCATGTCAGAATCACAAGGCAAAAGTGAAGTAAGTGGCTCGTAAACAAAATTAAAATTTTACATCCATGATGGCACTCCCCAGATTCTTGGTTCATTGAGAACCTGTGGTCAATCAAAAAGGTGGACAAACAAAAACACAGAAATTTAATAAACTTCAAGCAACAATTAGGCCAAGAATGGTTTTGGGTTTTCAGTCAGATTTGGCCTGCAGCTGATATTCAACAAGCAAGTGCAAATTACAGAAGTCTTGAAAAATATAGAGCAAAAGTTTTTAGTCAGGTGGTAAAAAAAGCTGCAAAATAAGAATACTTTCAAAATTAGAAGAGTAAATATTTATTTTTATCTAATTCAAATAAATATTTGGTGTGATCACACTTTGCCTTCAAAATAGTATCAATTATTCTAGCTAAACACAAGTTTTGAAACAACTCAGCAGTAGGTTGTTCTAAACATCTTAGAGAAACAACCACAGATCTTCTGTGGCTGTAGGCTCGTACAAATTATTCCATCTTTTCATGTAATCCCAGACAGACTTGATGATATTGAAATCAGGGCACTCTTGGGCCATTTCATCACTTCTAGTACTCTTTTTTCTTTTTCATGTTTTTTTCTTTTGAAAATAGTCATTAATGATATTGGCTGTATGTTTGGGGTTGTTGTCTATTACATAAATTTGGAGACAATCAGATGCCTCGTGATGGTATTGCATGATGGATAAATATATACTTATTTATCTCGGGTGTGAGAAACTGGCCTTGTTCTAAAGACTATTGGACCAATGGACTTAGAGGGTAACCCATGGCTCTAAGGGATGCAGATTTTTCCAGCAGAGAGCTCTAATTAGATCAATGTGTTGTTTTTGTTTTTTGAAGATTTGCTTGTCATCAGTTTAGGTGTACTAATTTCACCTGGAAAGTGTTCAGCTTTGGATCAATGGGTTTCATTCAGTGACAGTGCTGTATTTATGTACTAAAGGTTCTGGTGCTGTATTTATGTACTAATGGTGATTTGACACTGCATTCATGTACTGATGGAGATTCAGGTGTGAATATCAACTGGAGTTTGTTCTGGCCAGCATTTATGTACTGTCATGGAGCATCCATAATATGCTTCATGTTTTAAAAATGAAAAATACTAAAACCTTTAGTTTTTAGATTATGAGGTGCATGTGCTTGAGTTTCTGCTCCAAAAATCAGTGCAAGTTTGGGTGCATGCACACTGATTTTTGGGGAGCAGAAACTTAATTCTCAATTAGTCAGCACTTGATTCTGATTGATGTAATAATGTACTGATGATGGTACTGGTGATATATTCATGCAAATATTTTTGTGTCCCTTTGGATTGGGTTTTGTATGACATTGTGGCCTTGGACCTAATTAATGTTGTGCACCTCTGGTTACAGTGAATGTAGCAAATGTTTCATTCCAGAATTATGAACTGTAGACATGTATCACTTACAGTATAATCATAATAATATACACAAAAAAATAAAGGGAACACTCAAATAACACATCCAAGATCTAAATGAATTAAATATTCTCATTGAATACTTTGTTGTGTATGAAGTTGAATGTGCTGTCAACATAATCCCCAAAAAATCATCAATGGAAATCAAATTTTTGAACCAATGGAGGCCTGGATTTGGAGAGGGACCCCCCAAAAAGAAAGTGGAAAAAAAGTCAAAATGAAAATCAAAACAAGGGCAAAATTAAAGTGGAAACAAGTCAAAATGATGCTCAGTATTTTTGTGTGGCCTCCCCGTGCTGATGGACCTCCCTACAATGCCTGGGCTGCTCCTGATGATGTTGTGGAGTTCTCCCGGGGGATTCCTCCCACCTGGACTAAGCATCCGTCAACTCCCGGACAGTCTGTGGTGCAACGTGTATTGCAGTGTATTGTGTATTGAGCAGTGTATTATTTTTCAATGTGTTGTAAAATATATTATCTGTCCTTGACATTTTACTAAGCTGTCCAGAAAAAATAAGAAGTCAACATGGCAATGCCCCCCCAAAATTATTTATATGTCCCCTGTAGCTCTTTCAAAATCAAATCCCGCAAACCTTCCATGATGAGGCCCAGGATTGTTGTGGACAGGGCACAAGGTGACGGTGCTGTTGTGACTTTATAATGTCGTGACTAGAGATGAGCGACTTTGCTTTTTGAGGGTCGAGTCGGGTTTTGTGAAACCCGATTTTCTCAATAGTCGGTAGAACGAAGTCGGTGACTAACGGGAAAGGTCAAGTCGGAGTCGAAAATCCGACCCCAATGATATGGACCGTAATACAAAGAGCAGATTCGGTATGTACAGAAGCTGACAGTGTTATGGTGCAGGGGAAAATTTCAATCACGTATATATTTCCGGAGTACACCCAGAAGTCAGATGTATTTGTCCGTGTACCAGCGGTACATTGGTAGTGTGTGAGGAGCATTACAGCTCTATAAGGTGTGGGAAAAAAAACGGTCGGTAACTGTGCAGAAAAAAAAAGAATAAAAGTATTAGTGCTGTGTAAAAAGCAGTCTGCACAGCAGTGTACACACAGCAATACAGCTAGCAGGCAGCCTAATAACCAGCACTGCTGCACACAAGAAAATCCCCTGTCACTGGCAGGCAGCCTATAACCAGCGCTGCTGCACACAAGAAAAATCCCCCCCTGTCACTGCACATAATGTACAGCAACAATTGCTATCGCACAAGTACATAAGAACTTCCTTTCCAGCCTAACTCTCTCCCTACTGATAAAGAGCGTCGCAACCTCTCTCTATGTTAAGATTGGCAGAAGTAAAATGGCGGTCGGCCGTCAGGGCTTTCATAGACCCTTATGACGCCCCCCCAAACAAGCCAATCACTGCAATGCCCTTTCTAACATGATGGTGGACGCTGCCCATGTCATCTCGTTGCCCACAGTGCTCCTTGGCTGAAAAAAAGGCGCCTGAAAGCATTTTGGGAAAATCGACTTTGGGCTGTTTCGCCGAACGCATGCCGACTGCACGCTATGGTCGTGTTTCGGCCAACGAAACCCGACTTTGGTGAAAAGTCGCGACTTTTGAATCTGACCGACCTGTTTCGCTCAACTCTACTCCTTCAGAATAAGCCCTATAGTGCTCCATATGATGTCATATATAAGGGCCTATGTGATGCCCATAAATAATGAACCCCATATGATGCTCTAGTTATGATGGGCCCTATATGATGCTCCAGTGTATAAATGGGCCGTATATGATGCTCCAGGTATGATGGGCCCATTTATAATGCTCCAGTGTATGATGGGCCCCTATATAATGCTCCAGTGTATAATGGGCCCTATCTATGATGCTCAAATTAATGATGGGCCCCATATATAATTGTCAGTGTTAATGCTCCCATATATTTGCTCCAAACATTAAAAAATGAAATACATTCCTCGTAGGCACTGCTCTATTTGGATCCTCAGCGTCGCCATCTTCCAGCTTTCTGCACTGTGGACTGTTCAGGCAGAGGATGCACAGACGTGATGTCATCGCGCTCTCTGACCTGAATGTCACTGTCGGGAAACGCGGAAGACGTCACAGCGGTGGAGCAGGGAAGAGGTAAGTATTGCAAGTGTGGGGCCTGAGCAAGCAGGGGGGCCCATTCATTGGCGCGGCCCCCTTGCTCAGGGCCCCAGCACTTGCCGGGTGTTACCTGGTGCTGCGCCGGCCCTGGGGGGGTACAGCCCAGTTAGGGAGGTGGAAAAAAACTGGCTTATGTTGAGGTGTTAGGCTGGATGTTCAGCAGCTGCAAATGGGGAATTGGAGAAGTCGGAGGTAGAGGAGGACAAAGCTATCCATTTTGCTGGCAACAACATGTGTCATCAGGGAAGGTGGAACAAAATCCTTTGAAATCATGCATGGTTCATTTTAATGAAGATGAGATCGCCAACTTTTGGGTCAACAGCCAGGTCTTCTTTCTGTCAGGATCGATCCAGAAGCACTGAAGACTCTTTCTGATAGCACACTACCAGCAGGGCAAGGAGCTCTGTAAAGCATATTGTGCCAATTCAGGTCGGTGTCCAGTTTACAGGCCCGCAGTCAAAGGGGAATGAACGTGATGGAGAACATCGATAGGGGAGGAGAGGTAATTTTGAACCATAGTTGGACAACTGCTGTCTCCTGTCTGTTGCAATCGATTCAGTATTAGTAGTGAGCGTTATCGAGAAATCAGTCACAAATGGTCTTGAAACCCCTGTCTCCAATGCCACTTCGGTGTGTGCACCACGAACACCTCTTCCATGTTGCCCAGTATGGCTCATGGTAGACCCTGCACCGCTGCTGTGTGCTGGGAATGCCTCTAACAAACGGTTTACCAGAGCTGCTTGTTTGTTCGCCAGTATTAGCTCTAGGTTCTTTATTTGGCATGATGTTCTGTAATTTGCCTTTATAGCGTGGATCGAGGATGCTGGCCATCCAGTAGTCGACATCCTTCAAATTTTGGCAATGCGGGGGGTCTCTTTTAGGATCCGCAAGATATAAGCACAAATGTGGGCCAATGTTCCAGGTGTCAATGAAGCACTGCCAGTGGTGGGTGGAGGAGCACTTTTCTGCCAAATCCACATCCCTCCAGTCACGCACAAACCTGTACTGACTTGGCAAGCAATATTTTTCTCTTGCCCCTGAGAAGCTTCCTCCTCACCAAAATAATCTCCCCTCATCCTCTCCCACTCCTCTTCCTCTTCTTCCTCCACCTCGTCCAGGACAGTTTTCTGAAAGACAATGGCTGACGTCATCAAGGCTTCCTCTCCCGCAGCGCAGACACTGATCCTTAATGTGCATCAAAGTTTGCATGAGCAGACCCTAGTGGGATGCTCATGCTTATGATGGCGTCGTCTGCGCTTACCAGCGTGTGGTTTCCTCAAAACACTGAAGGACTTTGCAGAGGTCTTTCAGCTTTGACCACTGCACACCGACAACCGATGTTGCCCTCAAATGCCTGCCCGTGTATCCTCCCAAATGCATTACAGCCTGCCTCTGTTTGCACAGCCCTCAACCCCTGTGAATGTGGAGTTCCACCTTGTTACAACGGTCTATTGATTAAGGCGGTGCTTGAGGAGGTGGAGCGATCGCTGCAGCCTTGCATACGACTGGAGTCTAGGGCGAGCGACGGATGTGCGGCACAGTCTTGCACTATGGAGCAGGGCTGGTAACCGGATAATTATTTATGAAGTACTGCACCACAGGTTCAAGGTGTGAGCCAGGCAAGGTATGTGTTGAGTTTTGCCAGGCTATGCCGCCACAAAATTACATCGTTATTCACTGACTACCTTGCCGGCTCAAGATGTAGACTGCCCAGCCATGACTCAGTTTCTGCTGCAAGTAGTGGCAATACCTCGGGTTGCCTGTTGTGCCCAAAGACATCATCATTAAAACAGTCTGCTGACGCTTACCACTAGTGTTCGTGTGGGGACACTGTGTGCAACATGGCAGTGCGGATGGAGTGCTCGTGCGACTGCGTGTCGACGAGCTTTCGCTTCTGGAAGAGGGGGGGGTCAAACACCACAGCCAACTGTTGCCATCGTGGGCTGGCAGCACTGTCCCCGCGCTGTCCCCGTGGACCCTGAATCCACCACTTAACCCAGGCCCGAGTTAATGGACAGTTAACGGCCCGGCCATGCCTATGGCCAGCATCGTTGTGAGGTGCATCTCCACTCACGATTTTGAGGCAGGGGACAATGTGGTCTTTACATGAGGTGGAGGTCAGGGAGGCTTTTTCTGAAAAAAGAAGTGCCGATGGGTGGTATAGAGGGCAGAGTAGGCCATGAGCTCTCGGATCGCTGCGCTTTTAACCAAACGGAAGGGCATTTCTAATGAGATCGTTGGCAATGTGGTGTTCAAAGCCAGGTGTTAGATATGGTAGGCGGGGGGCAGTAACAAAAAATAGCCTCAGCCAGTACCCAGAGAGGTTGGTAACTAATGGATTGAGACCCCTAAATAACGCACAATAGGCAAACCGTGGAATGTACTACTGACCTAGATGTCGACACGAGGAGAGTTAGCTAAGCATAAAGTGAAAAGGGAAAGCTAATGCCCTGGGTAGCCCCAAAGGAAAAGGTTGCCCCCACACATATATTGGTGGTGAGCAAGATGAAATACAAACGCGGCAGAAAAATAGGTAAGCAACACTGGGGCCCAAAAACTGTCTAGATAGGAAGGACAGCAAAGAATACTTTTTTTCCCAATCCAACAAAACCCTAGGAAAAATTTCCAACACTTCAAATTCGAAAAAAACCTGGAAACAAATCTCTCACCGCATATCAGAATTGGTGTAAAAAGGAGCACCCCAGCAACTGAAAAAAGGGTGAAAAAAAAAACATAGATAAATGAGAAAAGAGGGCGAGGCCCAGCAGGGGACATAGAAGGGCAGAAAAACAAAAAAACAAACCCAGAAAAAGCAGAAAACTTATTGAAAAGTTGCAGGGGACAGCAGACACAAGTGCTTCCAAACTGGCCCAGGAAGTAACAACTAATCACCACGGGTCTGGTAAATTACTTCCAAACGTGCAAGCTGGAAGAGGAAGGGTCTTGTCGTCAAGGGCTTCATTAATATCAACAGCCACCAGAGGGACCCAACTCAGATTCCAGAGAATACAACAGTACCCCCCCTTGAGGAGGGGTCACCGAACCTCACCTGCGCCACCGGCGATAGGGGAGCCCGGTGAAGGCGCAAACCAATCTTTTCCCCCCATGAATACAGAAGCAAACACCAAAATTGTCCTCCGAACATAACCTTTCCACCCTTTAAAAGTACTTGAGTTCCGTCTAGCCATCGGAATCCAATTCTTCTCCATTCATATCCGATTCCCCAACCAAAACAGGCTCGGGGGCACAGCCCGGAACCACCCTTGCTCAAACAAAAACCTTTTCAATAAAGATTTGTGGAAGAGTTTGGAATTTAAAGTCCTGGAAGAGCCAAACGGAAGAAACGGGTTAAGAATTTCCAAGATTTATGGGTCCAATGAACCTTGGCTTAAATTTTGGAGAGGGCACCTATGGGATATTTTTGGGAAACCAAACTGTCACCCACTTTAAACCAAGGCCATCAGTCTTGCCGGTTGGCAAACCGTTGGGCCCTTCCTGGGAGAGACAACTTATCCACTACTTGATCCCAAATTGCTGTTTCTCCCCCATGAGTCAACACCCGGACAGACAAAGCCTCCCCCTTCCCGAAGAAAATCGGGATTTAAACCGAAATTGCAGAAAAAGGGGACATCAAAGTGGAGAAAGGCCCTATTTTTAGAGCAAATTCAGACAAAGGCAAAAAAGGACCCGTCTTTTCAGCGAACAAACCCTCAAATTAGTTTCCAAGGTTGGTTTGTTTCTCATTGCCATTGGTCTGAGGGTGAAAGAGAGGAGAAAGACAGCTGAACTCCCGTTTAGAACAAAAAAGGGCCTCCAAAATGGAAACAAATTGGATCCTTGTCAGCACAATGTTCCGGAATGCGTCAACCGAACACCTGCTTAAAAACAAGGGCACCAAATTGAAGAGGTGGCAATTCGGCAGTGGACAAGATGGTTTCTTGGAAAAATCTATCACGTCACCCAAGTAAAGGTCTTTTTGAAAGCGGGAGGTCGGAAATAAAACCATTGAGATTAGGGCCATGGCACCTGGGCAGGGCAATGGCATTAACAATCCCTAGGCGAGGCAAGGTTTGGACCAAGAACGTCCCACGGACGCACAAAAATTCCGCATCAGAGATAAAGTGGCCACCAAAGGGCTCCCAAATCTTAGCACCAAAAATAGGGAGACCAGCCCAAGAGACAATGAACTTCAGACAAATTTCTTCTCCTTGGTTGGGAATCAATTTTTCCCCCAGGGCAATGTTAGGGTTTATCCCCTGAAATTGCTCCGGGCAGTCTCAAATGGGTGAGATAGGGGCCAACCCTCCTTCGAATGGCCTAGGCTCGTCCTCAAGAGAATGCAAGGAAATCCTAGAGAGGGCATCGCCTTAACATTTTAGTACCGGGGGGAAAAGGAGACCAAAATTAAAACGGTGAAAAAAAGGCCCCTGGCTGTTAGGATTCAATCATTGGCAGATTCAAGATAGATAGGTTTTTTGTGGTCGTGGGACCCAACTTGATGTTTGGCTCCGTTTGAAGTGTTAGAAATGAATTTGGCAGAAGCCCCTTGGTGGTTACAACAGACTGAAACCATTCAATGAGATTGGCAATAGGAGTTACAGATGGTATTAAAAAAGGGGGTTCCTCCCTTTGGTTGCCGGGTCAATTGTTTTTTTCAATGTGGTTTTTGGTTCTTTGGAATTGTGAGTTTGCCTTTTCCTGCCTAGATAATATTTTCGTTATTTTTTTTTTGTGCTTACCTTTGATATTTTCTGTTTCTGTGAGGTTAGCAGGTTTCCCCCCCCCCCGGGGGGCTTGGGCCCTCAGTTCTTTGGAGGCCAGTTATTTGTTATTGCCTTTTCAGTTTTTTCAGTGGCTGCGG
>JARQOD010012222.1:0-20512 GCA_033576555.1 Oophaga sylvatica | reverse complement strand
CCACCATTCTTACTTTTCACCACAGTATCGCTGTATACAGTCTCCACCATTCTTACTTTTCTCCACAGTATCCTGTATACAGTCTCCACCATTCTTACTTTTCTCCACAGTATCTTGTATACAGTCTCCACCATTCTTACTTTTCACCACAGTATCCTGTATACAGTCTCCACCATTCTTACTTTTCCCACAGTATCTTGTATACAGTCTCCACCATTCTTACTTTTCACCACAGTATCCTGTATACAGTCTCCACCATTCTTACTTTTCACCACAGTATTCTGTATACAGTCTCCACCATTCTTACTTTTCTCCACAGTATCCTGTATACAGTCTCCACCATTCTTACTTTTCACCACAGTATCGCTGTATACAGTCTCCACCATTCTTACTTTTCTCCACATTATCCTGTATACAGTCTCCACCATTCTTACTTTTCACCACAGTATTCCTGTATACAGTCTCCACCATTCTTACTTTTCTCCACAGTATCTTGTATACAGTCTCCACCATTCTTACTTTTCACCACAGTATCCTGTATACAGTCTCCACCATTCTTACTTTTCACCACAGTATCCTGTATACAGTCTCCACCATTCTTACTTTTCACCACATATCCTGTATACAGTCTCCACCATTCTTACTTTTCTCCACAGTATCCTGTATACAGTCTCCACCATTCTTACTTTTCCCACAGTATCCTGTATACAGTCTCCACCATTCTTACTTTTCACCACAGTATCCTGTATACAGTCTCCACCATTCTTACTTTTCTCCACAGTATCCTGTATACAGTCTCCACCATTCTTACTTTTCACCACAGTATCCTGTATACAGTCTCCACCATTCTTACTTTTCTCCACATTATCCTGTATACAGTCTCCACCATTCTTACTTTTCCCACAGTATCCTGTAACAGTCTCCACCATTCTTACTTTTCACCACAGTATCCTGTATACAGTCTCCACCATTCTTACTTTCACCACAGTATCCTGTATACAGTCTCCACCATTCTTACTTTTCACCACAGTATCGCTGTATACAGTCTCCACCATTCTTACTTTTCTCCACAGTATCCTGTATACAGTCTCCACCATTCTTACTTTTCACCACAGTATCCTGTATACAGTCTCCACCATTCTTACTTTCACCACAGTATCGCTGTATACAGTCTCCACCATTCTTACTTTTCCCACAATATCCTGTATACAGTCTCCACCATTCTTACTTTCCCACAGTATCCTGTATACAGTCTCCACCATTCTTACTATTCTCCACAGTATCCTGTATACAGTCTCCACCATTCTTACTTTTCACCACAGTATCGCTGTATACAGTCTCCACCATTCTTACTTTTCTCCACAGTATCCTGTATACAGTCTCCACCATTCTTACTTTTCCACAGTATCCTGTATACAGTCTCCACCATTCTTACTTTTCACCACAGTATCCTGTATACAGTCTCCACCATTCTTACTTTTCACCACAGTATCCTGTATACAGTCTCCACCATTCTTACTTTTCACCACAGTATCCTGTATACAGTCTCCACCATTCTTACTTTTCCCACAGTATCCTGTATACAGTCTCCACCATTCTTACTTTTCACCACAGTATCCTGTATACAGTCTCCACCATTCTTACTTTTCACCACAGTATCCTGTATACAGTCTCCACCATTCTTACTTTTCACCACAGTATCCTGTATACAGTCTCCACCATTCTTACTTTTCCCACAGTATCCTGTATACAGTCTCCACCATTCTTACTTTTCACCACAGTATCCTGTATACAGTCTCCACCATTCTTACTTTTCTCCACAGTATCCTGTATACAGTCTCCACATTCTTACTTTTCCCACAGTATCCTGTATAGTCTCCACCATTCTTACTTTTCACCACAGTATCCTGTATAGTCTCCACCATTCTTACTTTTCACCACAGTATCCTGTATACAGTCTCCACCATTCTTACTTTTCACCACAGTATCCTGTATACAGTCTCCACCATTCTTACTTTTCACCACATATCCTGTATACAGTCTCCACCATTCTTACTTTTCCCACAGTATCTGTATACAGTCTCCACCATTCTTACTTTCTCCACAGTATCCTGTATACAGTCTCCACCATTCTTACTTTTCACACAGTATCCTGTATAGTCTCCACCATTCTTACTTTCTCCACAGTATCCTGTATACAGTCTCCACCATTCTTACTTTTCACCACAGTATCCTGTATAGTCTCCACCATTCTTACTTTTCTCCACATATCCTGTATACAGTCTCCACCATTCTTACTTTTCCCACAGTATCCTGTATACAGTCTCCACCATTCTTACTTTTCCCACAGTATCCTGTATACAGTCTCCACCATTCTTACTTTCACCACAGTATCCTGTATACAGTCTCCACCATTCTTACTTTTCACCACAGTATCCTGTATACAGTCTCCACCATTCTTACTTTCTCCACAGTATCCTGTATACAGTCTCCACCATTCTTACTTTTCACCACAGTATCCTGTATACAGCTCCACCATTCTTACTTTTCACCACAGTATCCTGTATACAGTCTCCACCATTCTTACTTTCCCACAGTATCTGTATACAGTCCCACCATTCTTACTTTTCCCACAGTATCCTGTATACAGTCTCCACCATTCTACTTTCTCCACAGTATCCTGTATACAGTCTCCACCATTCTTACTTTTCACCACAGTATCCTGTATACAGTCTCCACCATTCTTACTTTTCCCACAGTATCCTGTATACAGTCTCCACCATTCTTACTTTTCACCACATATCCTGTATACAGTCTCCACCATTCTTACTTTTCACCACAGTATCTGTATACAGTCTCCACCATTCTTACTTTTCACCACAGTATCCTGTATACAGTCTCACCATTCTTACTTTTCACCACAGTATCCTGTATACAGTCTCCACCATTCTTACTTTTCCACAGTATCCTGTATACAGTCTCCACCATTCTACTTTTCACCACAGTATCCTGTATACAGTCTCCACCATTCTTACTTTTCCCACATATCCTGTATACAGTCTCCACCATTCTTACTTTTCCCACAGTATCCTGTATACAGTCTCCACCATTCTTACTTTTCACCACAGTATCTGTATACAGTCTCCACCATTCTTACTTTTCACCACAGTATCCTGTATACAGTCTCCACCATTCTTACTTTTCTCCACAGTATCCTGTATACAGTCTCCACCATTCTTACTTTTCTCCACAGTATCCTGTATAGTCTCCACCATTCTTACTTTTCACCACAGTATCCTGTATACAGTCTCCACCATCTTACTTTTCTCCACAGTATCCTGTATACAGTCTCCACCATTCTTACTTTCACCACAGTATCCTGTATACAGTCTCCACCATTCTTACTTTTCTCCACATATCCTGTATACAGTCTCCACCATTCTTACTTTTCACCACAGTATCCTGTATACAGTCTCCACCATTCTTACTATTCTCCACAGTATCCTGTATACAGTCTCCACCATTCTTACTTTTCACCACAGTATCCTGTATAGTCTCCACCATTCTTACTTTTCTCCACAGTATCCTGTATACAGTCTCCACCATTCTTACTTTTCACCACAGTATCCTGTATAGTCTCCACCATTCTTACTTTTCTCCACAGTATCCTGTATACAGTCTCCACCATTCTTACTTTTCACACAGTATCGCTGTATACAGTCTCCACCATTCTTACTTTTCACCACAGTATCCTGTATACAGTCTCCACCATTCTTACTTTTCACCACAGTATCCTGTATACAGTCTCCACCATTCTTACTTTTCACCACACTATCCTGTATACAGTCTCCACCATTCTTACTTTTCACCACAGTATCTTGTATACAGTCTCCACCATTCTTACTTTTCACCACAGTATCCTGTATACAGTCTCCACCATTCTTACTTTTCACCACAGTATCCTGTATACAGTCTCCACCATTCTTACTTTTCACCACAGTATCCTGTATACAGTCTCCACCATTCTTACTTTTCACCACAGTATCCTGTATACAGTCTCCACCATTCTTACTTTTCTCCACATTATCCTGTATACAGTCTCCACCATTCTTACTTTTCTCCACAGTATCCTGTATACAGTCTCCACCATTCTTACTTTTCACCACAGTATCTTGTATACAGTCTCCACCATTCTTACTTTTCACCACAGTATCCTGTATACAGTCTCCACCATTCTTACTTTCTCCACAGTATCCTGTATACAGTCTCCACCATTCTTACTTTTCTCCACAGTATCCTGTATACAGTCTCCACCATTCTTACTTTTCACCACAGTATCCTGTATACAGTCTCCACCATTCTTACTTTTCACCACAGTATCCTGTATACAGTCTCCACCATTCTTACTTTTCACCACAGTATCCTGTATACAGTCTCCACCATTCTTACTTTTCTCCACAGTATCCTGTATACAGTCTCCACCATTCTTTTCTCCACAGTATCCTGTATACAGTCTCCACCATTCTTACTTTTCACCACAGTATCCTGTATACAGTCTCCACCATTCTTATGTCGGGTTCAAAATGACAAACCACTCATCCTCCAGTCACTCCAAAATAGACTAAGAGCACGGGTCGACCGAGAATGAATCAGGCAATACGCTGGTTCAGACTTCAGAACGTGCCCTAAAGAAAATGGTGCTATTAGGCGGCCATCTCCAGTAAGCACTGAACTCTTTATTCACGTACATAAGATTACATACACAGAATATTGGGGTGGAGTAAAGGCGGGATTGAGGAGAAAGAGATAAACTGAGTCATCCTAATTGGTCCTTAGATCTTCTTCTAAGTCCTCCTTGATGTGTTGTCATCCTCAGTTTTGTTTCTTGAAGAAAGATTCTATTGTTCTCGTGTATCAAGTATTTCCTCAATTCTCCAAAGGTGGGGGCATTTCAGTAGATCCACTTCAATTTAGTGTAATACAGTGATAGGACACAAGATGGAGACAAACACCAGCAGATACTAACATTGTCCTAAAATAAGTTTCAATCTGAATACTATCATTTAAGGGAAACTTCGTGTTTACAAAATACATATACACACTATAAATATAAAAGTATAGTAGAAAATTATATTTTACCTTGACAATCCCCCCTAAACACTAAGTTTTTCCCTTAATTTATGCGGCCTTCGAGACTGTCCATGTGTGGGACAGGGGTAGTGGATTTCTTCGCTTGGTCATTTTAGAAGCTAGCCCCTTATGGACTGCCCCCAAACAACCAAGTCCCTACCAAACCTGCACATGGAGTTCTCCCACTATCCCTAAACTAAATCTCTTATTTCCATTTGTATTTTGTTATAGGGGGTTTTATCAGGTTTATCCTGCGGAGTATATTTCTCCATATCACCATTATCAGTGTCATCATATAGCAGGGACACAACTTCCTGATGAAGGAAAGTACCTGAGGAGGCGGCTGCATTGGTCACAGCTTTCCTATACATAGATATCACACAACATAGAATTATCAATCCTAGCACCAAAAGCCCTGTTACCACTAAGCAGGCTTGTTGGAGAAATTCTTTAAGTCCTTCAAGCCATCTTAAGAAGAAAGAGGTATCTACTTCTGCATTGGCTTTTATTTCCTGAGCCAGATTTTTAATCTCTGTAAGGGCCACTATAGTTTTACCATTGACTCCAGAATTCTGAGGAATATAAGTACAACATTCTTCCCCTATCATCCCACAGACTTCATCTTTTTCAACTAGAATCATGTCAATGGCCAGTCTATTTTGAAGAGTCAGTCTTTTGTTTTGGGCCCAGTTTCTCAACTATACCCTGGAAAGCATCTTGACTAAAATTGATATTGATAAATCTTTGCTTGGTGTAGTATATATATTTTATCCAATCTACATTGTAATTGATCTGCACAGTTGGGATGAGAGAACGGAAACCCGCCAGGATCTGATTCTGAGCTTTGTATTCGTCTGGGACCCCCCTAGGAACACCTATGGGATCCATATAAACTTTGGGATCCTCAGCATAACCGGTGTGCAGCTGACCCAGACTCCTTCTTTTTCTGGATATCAGTGGAGCTATATTCTCGGATCCAGACTCTTTCCCACGTGTCTTTTAATGACTACCTAGTCTCCAGGCTGCAGGCTGTGACTCCCAGGATCCTGGTTCGGATCTGGAAGAGAACTGAAAACATTATCATATACTTTCTTGAGTCTTTTATACAAATCCCTTACATATGAGCTTAATACATGGTTACTTATTTCCAATGCTTGGGAAAAGAAACATCCTAAACTAAGCACTTTGCCAAATAGTACTTCATACGGAGAAAGTCCAGTTTTTCTATTTGGAGTGTACCTTACTGAATATAGGGCTAATGGTAAACATTCAGGCCAAGATTTCCCTGTTTCAGCCATGGCCTTTTGGATTTTTAACTTCAATGTCCCATTTAGTCTTTCTACTTTTCCACTGCTTTGTGGTAATATGGGGTGTGGAAAACTTGTTGAATTCCCAGCGCTGTCAAGACTTCATTCATTATTTCACCTGTGAAATGTGTACCTCTGTCACTTTCGATCACCTTTGGTACTCCATACCTGCACACCACCTCCACAAGCAGCTTCTTTGCGGTTGCCGCAGCCGTAGCCTTGGCAATCGGGAAAGCCTCCAGCCAACCTGAGAATAAATCAAAACACACCAACACGTACTCCCATGAACCTGATTTTGGCAACTGAATATAATCAATCTGCAGTCTCTGGAAAGGATAGAAGGGCCGAGGGTGTGTTTGGGTGGTGTCTTGACTACCCTTCTCTGATTATGTGTAACACATACCATGCATCCCTGGATCAAACCTTCTATACAGGTGGGAAAGCCTGGTGCCACCCAATGCTTCTGCATGACGCTCATTACAGCAGTTTTGGACTGGTGGGTTGGCCCATGTAACATCTGGGCGACCGCAGGGTACAACGCTCTTGGAAGGCATCGGCGCATCCCTCTTCCCCATACCCCAGTTGCTGCATTCAGACATGCACCTTCTTTTTCCCACTTTTCTACTTCCTCCTGGCGCACCTGAGCCTGCATCTGGGCTAAGGTATCCTCCGACACAAAGGGATTTTTGGGAGCGCTTACCTGGTGCATCGTTACCCCTTGGAGTGGTCTACTGGCTGCTGTTTTTGCTGCTGCATCGGCCATTGCGTTTCCTTTACTCACCTGATCAGTGCATCTGGTATGTGCTTTAACTTTTATGACAGCTACTTCTTTTGGTAATTGTAATGCATCAATTAACTGCTGGACTGCGTCAGCATTTTTAATGGGATGTCCTGCTGCCATCAGGAATCCTCTAGACTTCCAAATTGGACCCAAATCATGAGCTATACCGAATGCGTATCTAGAATCTGTGTAGGTGTTAACAATTCTACCTTCAGCTATCTTACAGGCCTCGGTCAGAGCCTTAAGTTCAGCCTCCTGGGCCGACTGATGTGGGAGCATTGGTTCTGCTTTGATTACTGCATTCAGGGAGACAATGGCATACCCGGTGTGGAAGGTACCTGAGTCATCTTGGTAGCGAGTTCTACAAAAGATTTAAAGTCAACATTATGTCTTTCAGTTTCAAACACTGTGGGTAGACCTGCTGTTTCCTGTGCCATAAGCTGAACATAATCATAAGGAATCTCCTCTCTTGGATCTTCTTTGTACAATACCGTACAATACCTGACCTCCCCCCTAGATCCGAGAGAGGTAACAATGTGGCAGGATTAAGTGTGGTACATCTCTGCAAAGAAACATTTGGAGGCATTAAAAGTGCACATTGCAATTGAAGATGACGTGCAGCTGAAAGGTGTGCCGGTTGCACCTGGTTCAGTATGGTGTATACATCATGAGGTGTAAGTGCTGTCAGTGGATAATCAAGAACGATATCTGATGATTTGTGGAGCAATAGTCCTACAGCATGTACCGCCCGTACACAGGACGGGGTACCCCTAGCCACTGCATCTAGTCTTTCACTGAAACAGGCCACTGGCCTTTGATTGTCACCATGTAACTGAGTCAATACTCCTGCCGCGTGTCCCCGCTGTTCATAAAGATACAGGATGAATGGTAGTTCATAGTTGGGGGTTCCTAGCGCTGGAGCTGCCACAATCCTGTTTTTGAGAGAAAAATAAAAACCGTCTATACCTTCAGGAGTTAGTTTAAAAAGCACAATGGTAATACAGTCATAGAGAGGCTGCATGAGGATTGATACAGCATGAATCCACTGCCTGCAGTAGAAAATCAGTCTAAGAAATATCCTAAGAGCGGCAACATTAACAGGCATAGGAAAATTCTGTACAGCTTCTTTGCGAGCGCTGGTCCGATGTCGTTCCCCCCGGTGTAATGCAATGTCCCAAAAAGATAACTGAAGATTTACAAAATTGCAGTTTATCCTTCAACGCTTTACAACCTGCTTGGTACAAAAACAACATGAGTAATATTGTTGCAATACGACACTGTTTCCTGGAGGGGCACAAATCAGTAAGTCATCAACATATTATAAAATAACATTGGCAAAATCAATAACTGTAAACTAAGCAGCATCCTGAGATATCTGGAACAAAAGTGTATATATATATATTAGACACCACTGGAGTTTCCAGATCAGTAGCTGCATTAACTGCCCATAATTTTTGTACCAACCCGTACACAGGGTTAAGTTGAAGGGGGCTGGAGTTTGCTATGTGGGCACTGATAAGAACTGTCCTTGGACCTGCAGCTGCCTGCTTGCAAAATGATTGTTCGGAGTGGACAGGGAAAACATACAGGATTACATTCTGGACAGCTTCAGTAAGTAATTGTTGGGACCTAGGCATATTAGTAGAAGTATATCGTGATTTCATTGCATATATTGCATATTGACACGGCAGCTGTCCTGCTCTGGTTGCTGGGACCTGTCCTATTTCTACCTGACCACACGTTTGTATATATGAATTAGATTCGTCCTGTATCATGGGTCCTCCTTTCTGTGAAATTGTTGCGGCCAGTCCTCCAGCATAGTGGAGTTGATTATTTGCAGCATTTACTATGACCCCAACATGTTGTTTCGTAAAATCCCCTGTCCTTATCCTAAAGAGTACATCATGACAGTGGGGTCCAGGATTAACATTGGAATATATTTCCTGAAAATCTTCTCTTTCCTCTGTACTAGCAACGTCTAGCGACATGATTTTACAAAGAGTGCTCTGCTTCAATCCTGGTGTCATAGTGACAGTTCCATCAAGATGATACTCAATACGTGCTTGCAATTGTGACAACACATCACTTCCTAAAAGATTACATTGACCCCGTGGTGATACCATTAACTGTGTGTGTACAGTGGTTCCTTGAATTTGCAGGGGAATCTTTTTAGTGACGGGGAGCAGGATAGATGGAGAGTTATAAGGAGTCGCTATAACATGGTGGGAGAAATCACTTTTCCCAAATGGCCAGTCCTCTTCTGTAATTACTGAATTGTCTGCCCCCGTGTCCACTTGGAACTCAACCTCATGTCCCCCTGGTAGGTTCACCTGTACTGTGCAATTAGGAGTGGGGGGGTTAGGAGACAAGGGGTTCATGTGCAAGCTACCTCTTTTTGCCTGCACTAAATCATGTTGTGCCCCCTGTGCTATTCTGGCTAGATCCTCTGCTTTAACTGATCTCTAATCCGGTCTACTTACTTTCAGTTTTTCCTTGTCACTTTTTTTTTTTTTTTTTTTTATGCCATTCATATAAACCTTGCTAGAACTTTCTCACTAGTCTTGTTTTCTTTGACAAAACCCATTTCCACCCAAGTTTTCCTTAGAGTCCAGAAATAATCCTTTGGCTCTTTCCTGAACTCTGTCTTCTAGTGTAACTTCCTTTCTCTGCCTGTCTATTTGCTTCTCACATACTCTGACCTTCTATTCTTACGTACTGTGTCTATTCCAAAAACCTATTCAACAAAATCTGAAAACTGTTGCACTCTTGCTCTGCGTCTCTATGCTGAATGCCTGATGGGAGGGTAAGTCGGGTCGCTGCGCAGTCTGTCAGTGTGCTCTCCCTCAGCCTTCAGCTTCCTTATCTGTAGAATGACCTTGGTGTACAGCAAAATACCATCTCGCTGCTACCAGCACTTCCTCCCTCCCTTATACCTTTGCTTGCTGTCACTGACTCCTGCATTCTTAGATCCGTTCCTACAAATATAATACTTGTATATCTCATTTATCAATCTATTGTATCTAGCTTCATCTGCCAATTTTCCCTTTTTCGTTTTCTATCCCACATCTAACCAATCATAACAGTTTTCATTCCCTGGGCGGTGACATAGAGATAAAATATCCCTTTTCCCCTGAGTCTGGTGCGTTGATCCCTTGAAATCATTCCTATCACAGTTGAATATTTGATAGAAATCGAACTTAAAGATAACCACAGGGTTGTAGTATTAACCCAGAAGGTGGGCATGCTGGCACTACTGGAGATCAGGATATAGCTCAAAAGGATATGTAGATCAGAAACTTCATGACTGCTGATTAATCTTGTCCTTCTTGCAATGGGAGGCGTGAATCCAGGTGCTCTTGCCCTCGAGCTTCGGGCAGTAGGGTGGACAGGATCACAGTGTAGGGACCCTCAAATCTGGGCTGGAGACAGTCTCTTCCCATAAATTTTTATATATATAAGGTCATCAGGCGAGAAATCATGCACCGTGTCACCTGTAAATTCTGGGAGAGAAGCAGACACTGCAGAGTGGGTGTTAGTTAACTCTTTAGACAAAGCAATCACAAATTTACTACTTTATCATTGGTTTCAAATAATTCCTGGTGCCTAATGTCTTCTGTTTTTAACATACCAGCATGATGGAGTATTGAATGTATGGTGGCCCGAAGGGTGGCCCGTGACTCATTTGAATTTAGAGGATCATGGACTGGACCTGCTGCATGGATGATGATATCAGCGGGAAGGTCCCCTGCATGGGTTGTCAGAGTCTGTCCAGGTGGCAAAGGGTCATGAGTGTATATATGAGCCATGCATTCTGCAGTGACGATGGGACCACCAGCTTGGGCTATTAATAGAGCCAGACCCCCTTTATTGGAGCAGTTGGAGTTGGCAGGACTAACTATAGCACCAACCCGATGAGTCAGGATATCACCGTACCCTATGGATAATGTCACTGGATTTCCGTTGCGGTCTGTGTAATGCTGTGAATGGCAGGGATACCAGTTTTCAAGTACACCGGGAGCTGGGGCCTGACCGGGGTTTCCGTGAATCTTACAGAACGACTGTCCTCTCTGAGGATTTGTGAAGGAGAGGAAGGTGCCTTATCTCTGAAGTAGGGGTGGAATAGGCCCTAGGACCAGGGTTAACAATGGTGGTGGGGGAATGGAGGAGGGAAGAAAAGATACTGGTGCTGCTGGGATAGTGGTGGCTGTTAAGGGGCCCACCCCTCTTCTCTCTCCTGATCCTCCTCCCCTTCGTTAGATCCCATAATATCATGGCGGCGGCTTCTGATCATTGTTTGAAAAACTGAAGATTCATGCATTGCAGCAATGGCCGGGTTGGGGTGTGTGAAAGGGAACAATGGTGTTGCATCTGGTGCCATATTGGGAGCTGTGGCCTGCACAGGTGCGGGCGGGGCTGGTAGTAGGCCCTGGTTGGTATCAGCAAGGGATATAGGCCTGACTGGGTGTGCTTGGGTGTCCCAAGATGGCCGCCGGAGGAGATGGGTGTTGGCCATTTCCGGGTGTATTAAGATGGCCACTGGGTTTACACAAAATGGCCGCTGGTGTGGGAGGGGCGATGGACTGGGCATTACACCAGGAGCGACCCGCCCCACAAACACGGCAGGTCTCCGCCCAGGGCGGATTCTGTTCACCACACACATGACAGGTCCAACCTCCCTTTGTTCTAAGATCGGCACCATTATAGGGCGGTGGCCGAGGGCTTGGAGCGGCCATTTTAGTTACATCAACAAGATCATATGCAGAGCATTTTACATATCCGAACAAAGGCTCAGCACTTTCCGAACCTCCTTATTCCATCTACCTCTTTCCAACCCTCAACTTTCAAATCATTTACTACTCTCAAATGTGCTTGGGCTTGATACAAGAGCCCCTGATCTCTCAACTTTCCCTCATTCTGTGCGACAAAGTCTTTCCACACTGAAGGCTGAAATCTGCTCATACTCGGTAAGCTCACTTTCTTAACAGCCTTCTTGCCTCCACGTGATTCCATCAATTCAACCACTCCCAAAGCACCACCCTCTAACTTATGGAGTTTTTCAGATTTAAACAGACGCATCATGATTTAACAGAGTGAAATGATCTGTCGCGACTCAGACCACCGGTGCCACTTGCAGGTCACCACCCGTCAATACAGAGTCCCCGCTCCATGTGTTGACAAGACAAAAAGTCCCTGCTCAATTTGTCCCTTCCCTAACTGTGGGTGATAACTTTACAGCACAGTCCACCGTAACACTCTACACAGTACAGAGTCCCCGCTCCATGCACTGACACTGGGGCTTCTCCTAATGAGACTCCCCGTGTTGGACAAAGAGCCCCTGCTCCATTTGTCACTTCTCAGACGAAGAGCCCCGGCTCCATTCGTCACTGATTAGACTATCATGTGCGTCTTCTACCCCACTCAACACTTCAAGAATCTAAAATTTGTCCCAACTTTATTCTAACAGTCACGGGAGGCAATTATCTACATAAAGGTACAGTGACCGGAGGAGGAGGAACGTGGTGTTTTGACTCAAGCACGTGCAGGCAATGCAACGTCACTCGGTCACACTTGCTGGTTCGTGGCGTGGGATTGCCCTTGGTCTCACCACTCAACCAGTCACCCATCCAGACCCAAAAAGACAATACAGCTTAAGCCCACAATGACTGACACACAGGCAAGTGGGACGCATATAAAATATATGATCCCAACTTACCGTGTTCAACGGAGGCTGCAGTCCTCGCATTCAGTCACCGCGGGCAACACCGCAAAGTCCTCGGGACGGGTCCGGACGGGCGGCAATCCACGGCCCCACGTGTCAGGCGCCAATTGTCGGGTTCAAAATGACAAACCACTCATCCTCCAGTCACTCCAAAATAGACTAAGAGCACGGGTCGACCGAGAATGAATCAGGCAATACGCTGGTTCAGACTTCAGAACGTGCCCTAAAGAAAATGGTGCTATTAGGCGGCCATCTCCAGTAAGCACTGAACTCTTTATTCACGTACATAAGATTACATACACAGAATATTGGGGTGGAGTAAAGGCGGGATTGAGGAGAAAGAGATAAACTGAGTCATCCTAATTGGTCCTTAGATCTTCTTCTAAGTCCTCCTTGATGTGTTGTCATCCTCAGTTTTGTTTCTTGAAGAAAGATTCTATTGTTCTCGTGTATCAAGTTATTTCCTCAATTCTCCAAAGGTGGGGGCATTTCAGTAGATCCACTTCAATTTAGTGTAATACAGTGATAGGACACAAGATGGAGACAAACACCAGCAGATACTAACATTGTCCTAAAATAAGTTTCAATCTGAATACTATCATTTAAGGGAAACTTCGTGTTTACAAAATACATATACACACTATAAATATAAAAGTATAGTAGAAAATTATATTTTACCTTGACACTTACTTTTCACCACAGTATCCTGTATACAGTCTCCACCATTCTTACTATTCTCCACAGTATCCTGTATACAGTCTCCACCATTCTTACTTTTCACCACAGTATCCTGTATACAGTCTCCACCATTCTTACTTTTCACCACAGTATCCTGTATACAGTCTCCACCATTCTTACTTTTCACCACAGTATCCTGTATACAGTCTCCACCATTCTTACTTTTCTCCACAGTATCCTGTATACAGTCTCCACCATTCTTTTCTCCACAGTATCCTGTATACAGTCTCCACCATTCTTACTTTTCACCACAGTATCCTGTATACAGTCTCCACCATTCTTACTTTTCACCACAGTATCCTGTATACAGTCTCCACCATTCTTACTATTCTCCACAGTATCCTGTATACAGTCTCCACCATTCTTACTTTTCACCACAGTATCCTGTATACAGTCTCCACCATTCTTACTTTTCACCACAGTATCCTGTATACAGTCTCCACCATTCTTACTTTTCACCACAGTATCCTGTATACAGTCTCCACCATTCTTACTTTTCACCACAGTATCCTGTATACAGTCTCCACCATTCTTACTTTTCACCACAGTATCTTGTATACAGTCTCCACCATTCTTACTTTTCACCACAGTATCCTGTATACAGTCTCCACCATTCTTACTTTTCTCCACAGTATCCTGTATACAGTCTCCACCATTCTTACTTTTCTCCACAGTATCCTGTATACAGTCTCCACCATTCTTACTTTTCACCACAGTATCCTGTATACAGTCTCCACCATTCTTACTTTTCACCACAGTATCCTGTATACAGTCTCCACCATTCTTACTTTTCTCCACAGTATCCTGTATACAGTCTCCACCATTCTTACTTTTCACCACAGTATCCTGTATACAGTCTCCACCATTCTTACTTTTCTCCACAGTATCACTGTATACAGTCTCCACCATTCTTACTTTTCTCCACAGTATCCTGTATACAGTCTCCACCATTCTTACTTTTCTCCACAGTATCGCTGTATACAGTCTCCACCATTCTTACTTTTCACCACAGTATCCTGTATACAGTCTCCACCATTCTTACTTTTCACCACAGTATCCTGTATACAGTCTCCACCATTCTTACTTTTCTCCACAGTATCCTGTATACAGTCTCCACCATTCTTACTTTTCACCACAGTATCCTGTATACAGTCTCCACCATTCTTACTTTTCACCACAGTATCCTGTATACAGTCTCCACCATTCTTACTTTTCACCACAGTATCCTGTATACAGTCTCCACCATTCTTACTTTTCACCACAGTATCCTGTATACAGTCTCCACCATTCTTACTTTTCACCACAGTATGTTGTATACAGTCTCCACCATTCTAACTTTTCTCCACAGTATCCTGTATACAGTCTCCACCATTCTTACTTTTCACCACAGTATCCTGTACACAGTCTCCACCATTCTTACTTTTCACCACAGTATCATGTATACAGTCTCCACCATTCTTACTTTTCACCACAGTATCCTGTATACAGTCTCCACCATTCTTACTTTTCTCCACATTATCCTGTATACAGTCTCCACCATTCTTACTTTTCTCCACAGTATCCTGTATACAGTCTCCACCATTCTTACTTTTCACCACAGTATCCTGTATACAGTCTCCACCATTCTTACTTTTCACCACAGTATCCTGTATACAGTCTCCACCATTCTTACTTTTCACCACAGTATGTTGTATACAGTCTCCACCATTCTTACTTTTCACCACAGTATCTTGTATACAGTTGATATGGAAATTTAATTAGGATAAAAATATCCTTCAGTGTTTGCTGCTTGCCATGTCCAAATCTCTATTTAATGTCTTTTTGAGCGCTCAGAACGAAATGAGGACTGTCCACAACGCAAGTGTCAGTATAACAGTTCGTCAAAGACATACATTTATTATTCATTCAAGGTTTTATACATTTACAAAAAGGGGCTGGTTAGTCAATTAACATACAATTAAAAGCTGCTAGATTATTGGCTGTTCTAGTGTAAATATGATAATTATGATAATCATGATTAAAAGAGATGAAGTTGGAGAATTATTGTTTATATTCTTGTGACCTAGTTGTCTTGCATAACTATAATGTAAACAACAGATATCTAATAGGACTTTTTGTACGTTCCTTATGAAGGCCTTATGAAGGCCAGATTTCTTTAAAACGACTGATTATAGCTGGCCTAGAAATATGTGAGCACAGGGTTTTTTAGCAAGTGAGATCTATCTAACTGTGAACTGTGAATACATATATGTGAATATACTTTGAATATATGGAATACATATATATTTCCATGACAGTCCCCCCTTAGATACCACTTGTCCTAAAAACCTGCTCCTGGCCCAAAGCGCTGCAACTCTTTTGTGCTGCCGGCGAGTTGAGACACCCCTAGTACATGCTTCCCCCACCGAATACAGATTTTTCGCAAATGGGCGGTCAGGAGGACTGTCCCTGTCGGGGGTTTATGTGTTTGCAATCATAATCTCATAGTCGATATGATGTTTCATCAAGAATGTGTATTCTCAGTCTGTAGGTAGTTCGGAGATCTGGTCAAGCCAGGCAGTTCCATCCAGACTGGTGCGAGGTCCAAGATGGTGAGTGGCATCAAATTGGTTGTCTCCTGAACAGTTTTTTCCATTATCCTGCGGATACAAGGAATTACACAGCAACCAGTAATTAATGCAAAAATGAGAACCCCATAATGGCTGTCCCAACCTGTGCCAACATTTTCTGCCACCCACTCATCCACCCAAAGTATCGATCCCATGGGTCAGTGACACCTGAGTTCTGTTTCAATTCCTCTGATAACTCAGTAAGTTTCTGTATTGCCATTGTGACTTTACCATTTGGGCCAGTGTTGTCTGGGATGTAGGTGCAACAGGTGTCTTTGATCATTTTGCAAACACCTCCTTTCTCAGCTAGAATCATATCCAAAGCCATTCTATTCTGGAATGCCATAATGGAAGTGGGGCCTAACTGTGCTGCCAAACCTTTTACAGCATCTATGGTGAAGTTCACAAATCTCTGCTGGTTATAATAGATGTAATTTATCCAATCAACATTTTTTTTGTTTATAGTTACTAGTGGCAATAGTGACTCAAATCCTGCTTTAACTTGGTCTCTGGCCTTGAACTCATCAAGTAGGTCATCTGTCTCGTCAGTCAGAGCATCCACGACATCCTTCATGGCTTAGGTGTCTCTCCTGGTACGGGAGCTTCCTTGCAATGCGATACGTGGATCCAAACAGGCTTTCCTTCTAGTTACACAGAGGTTGATGTCATCTGGGGCTCTTGGACAGGATCATCAAATCTGGCAGTGAAGAGAAAAACTCGAGAATGGACATTAGTTTTTTTGACCAATTCAATTACATAAGTGTTATGATTTGGTAGCTGAGGAGAGCAGGCAAAAAAGGCAATACACCAGAGAGGTTGGAATCTATGGGATTGCAGTACCCTGACTAACCACCACAACTAAAGGCAGCCGTGGAGCGTTCCTACGTTGGTCCTAGACGCCTCGTCACAGCCTGAGAAGCTAACTACACCTAAAGATAGAAAAAGGAAAGCTATCTGCCCCGGAGCAGATCCCCAAAGAACATAGGAAGCCCCCAAACATGTAATGGCGGTTAGACAAGAGGAAATACAGACACAGACAGAAAATAGAATGAGCAAACGCTGGGGCCCAATCTGTCTAGATAGAAAAGGATAGGAAAGGCACTTACTACAATCCCAAAAAACCCTGAAAAGTACCAACTCTACTAATTACAAAAAACACCTGAGATCACACGACCTCTACCACCTAAATTAGTTCTCTGGTGTAACAAAAACTAAACAGCAACCACTGAAAAAACTGGAAAAGGCAAATGAACAAACAACAGTGGCTGAACTAAACTGCAAGCACCAAAAAACTAAAAGAAGAAAATGTCTTATCTGTTAGCAGAAGATGCAGGCACGAAACAGCTTTTCTGGGTCTCTGGGAGTGTGCCTTACGCTAAACAGTGCAATTAGGAGTGTGTCATGCCATGGTTTGCGTGTCTCTTGGGCAATTTTTCAGCATTCTATTCTTAAGTGTTTCGTTCAGTTTTTTCTACCTTCCTGCTGCTCTGGGGGTGGTAAAGAGTGTGTAGGCCTAGATCTGACCCTACTGCTAATCGGGTCTTGTGTGTCAGATTTGCTGTGAATGCGGGTCCCTGATCACTTTCTATCATTTCTGGAACCCCGTATCTGCACACTATTTTCCGAAAGTAGCTTCGTTGCAGTAGTCTTTGCTGACTTGGAAGGCTTCTGTTCATCTTGAAAATACTTCTTTTGACCACAATGGCGTATTTGAATCCTTCACTTGGCGATATCTGGATGTGGTCTATCTGGATCCTTTGAAGCTGGTAGAGTGGTCTTTCCAGATGAGGTGAGGGGAACTTTCTTCCATACGTCCAGGCTTGCATTTGCCGCAGGTCAGACAGCTGCTGGTGAATTTGGCTGTTTTGGTGGAAATCCCTGAAGCGAAACAGTAAGCACCAATCAGATCATTCATTTGTGTCTTTGATATGTGGATGTGGGTCCATCTACCCATTGGACCACCATAGGGTGCATACTTTGTGGTAGGCAGAGTTTGAAGTCTATTATTGATAGCCTTCTTTCTTCACGTGTTGCTTTTTTCGCATTCAGCTCTTCTTCTCCTTTTGGAGCTTGGTCTTGTAACTTCTTGAGCAGATTCCAGGACGTCTCTTTGTCAGGTTTCTTGTCTTCAGTCGTCATGTAGTAGCCGTCCGGCTCTACGACCTCTCCCACTTCTCCATGTTGTCTTCCTTTGGCTGCCATGTCCGCCATGTTATTGCCTCACGCCTCTTCTGTTCTCAGTTTTCCATGCACTTTGATTTTTCAAATTGCCACCATTTTGGAAGTTGGAGTATACCCAGTAGGTCCCTGAAGGCTCCATGATGCTTCACGGTTGTCCCGTTTGCTGTGATGAAGTCCCTTGTAGCCCAGATGGGTCTAAAGTCGTGTGCTATGCCATGCGAGTACCTGTAGTCCGTGTAGATGTTTGCAGTCTTGCCTTCTGCCATCTGGCAGGCCTTCGTCAGCGCTATCAATTCTGCTTCCTGGGCTGACAGGCTAGGTTACAGACTTCTGGACCACAGGATTTCTTGATTGCTGGTCACTGCACTTCCTGTGTTGAAACTTCTTCATCATCTGCAAATCTGGAGCCATCCAAGTATCCCCCCTTGGGAGTGGGAGTAGAGTGGCCGGGCTGAGGACTGTAGGTCTGGAGACGGTGACATTATGAGACAAAGGCAATAGAGGCGCCACAAAGATGCCTGGCGGTGGGGAGATAACTGTTGGTTGAGCTTGATTGAAGATTGCCAAGATGTCATGCGGAGTGAGAGTTTCCAGTGGCTGTCCAAGAGTGATGTCAGCAACCTTGTCCAGGAGGGTGTGTGCTGCGGATACTGCCATCAGGCAGGAGGGTGCTCTTCTTGCAACTGGATCCAAGCGGGCTGAGAGGCAGCCTAAAAGTCTCTGTTTTCCCCCGTGAATCTGTGCCAGGACTCCAGTAGCATGACCTTCTTTCTTCCATCAGGTAGACGGAAAGACTTTTCATAGTCAGGTAGGCCTGGTATTGGCGCTGAGACTGTGGAGTTCTTCCAATCTCCTGAATGGGTTGAAGGCTGCGTCTGATAGAAGGAGCGGGGTTGCGTTGATGCAAGCACACAGAGGCTGCATTAGGACTGAGGCATCAGGGATCCAGGTTCTGCAATATGACACTAGACCAGGGAAGGCCTGCAGCATTCTTGGAGTTGTTGGGGGAGCCATCTTCTCCACAGTGGTCTTCCAGTCTTTTGACATGTGTTTCGTCTTGTGGGCAATACAGTGTCCCAGGGATGTAACTTGCTTCTGGCATCACTGGACTTTGTTCTTCCAGACCTTGCGTTGCTGTTCTTCCAGGTAGAGTAGGAGAGATAAGGAATAGACTGTGCAGGTGTCGATGTCAACCACACAAAAGAGAAAGTCATCCACGTGTTGTAGAAGAGTGACTCTTGCATATTCTGCAATCCAGTTGACGAGGATGGAGGACATTGTCTTGGTGAAACTTAAAGGGCTTGTTTTGAGCACCTTGAGGCAACATTGTCCATATGCACTGCACTGGTGCGTGAAAGCAGGCCTCCAGGTGGAGGGGAAACACTGAAGAAGGTACTGGCCAGGTTGATCACCGTGAATACCGTTGCGGTGACTGGGACTCTTGAGAGCAGAGTGTGATGGTTCAGCACTGTTGGGTTTCAAATACCGTAGCCTCTTTTGCGGCCTCCAGGCCTTGCACCATTCTGAACTCAGTGGGGTTTACAGTCTTTTTCTTCACTGTGGAAAGCTGGGATTGATTCCGATGGGCGAGGCAGCCCAGTTTGGCCTTGTCCTTCAGTATGCGGCAGGGGACTCCCATCTGCTGGTGCAGAGCTGGCGGGAAAACAAGCCGTCTACTAGGATCCACATCATGAGAGATGACGACCAGCTGGCTTTCTTGTTCTCCACCAAGACAGATACTGTGTTAGCACCTGTTCTGGTCACAGGGGGTCTTCTTGTTGGGACGTTTCCTTAAACGGCTGCTTTTTTCTCAGCACGGGCCATCAGTGGTTTCTTTTTCTCCAGCTCGGTCTCAGGTCAGTATTTGTGCACAAGTTTGAAGAGCTGAGTGGCCTTTTGCCGGTCTAGGGCCTGGGTGAACTGGTTGATTGCAGGGGGCACCTCCTGGTGCTTGCAAAAGATGAACCTCTGGCGTTGGAGCTGGATGAGGTGTTGCCATTCCATGAAGCGAGTAGGGTCCTTCTTGAGTTGAATATCCTGGCCAATG
>JARQOD010012221.1:0-20521 GCA_033576555.1 Oophaga sylvatica | reverse complement strand
TTTAGAATGCTCCAGTATATGATGGGCCCATTGGATGATGCTCCAGTAATTGATGAGCCAATATAATGCTCCATATCTAATGGGCCCCATTTATAATGATCCAGTGTATAATGGTCCTCGTAAATGCTGCTCCAGTGTCTGTTTTCCCCTTTTAGAATGCTCCAGTATATGATGGGCCCCATGAATGCTGCTCCAGTGTCTGATCTGCCCCATTTAGAATGCTCCAGTATATGATGGGCCCCATGGATGATGCTCCAGTGTCTGATCTTCCCCATTTATAATGCTCCAGTATATGATGGGCCCCATGGATGATGCTCCAGTGTATGATGGGCCAATATAATGTTCCATATCTAATGGGCTCCTTTTATAATGATCCAGTGTATAATGGTCCCCATAAATGCTGCTCCAGTGTCTGTTTTCCCTCTTTTAGAATGCTCCAGTATATGATGGGCCCATGGTTGCTGCTCCAGTGTCTGATCTGCCCCATTTAGAATGCTCCAGTATATTATGGACCCAATGGATGATGCTCCAGTGTCCTATGGGCCAAATTAATGCTCCATTTATAATAGGCCCCATTTATAATGCTCCAGTGTATAATGGGCCCCGTAGATGCTGCTCCAGTGTCTGATGTCCCCCATTTAGTATGCTCCAGTGTATGATGGGCCCTGTAGATGCTGCTCCAGTGTCTGATATTCCCCATTTAGTATGCTCCAGTGTATGATGGGCCCTATCTATGATGCTCAATTGTATTCTGGGCCCCATATATAATTCTCCAGTGTATAATGCTCCCCATATAGTGCACCAAACATTAAAAAAATTAAATACCTCTCCTCGCTGTGCACTGCTCTATTCTGGACTCCTCAGCATCGCCATCTTATAGCTCTCTACACTTGGACTGTTTAGGCAGAGGGCGTACAGACGTGACGTCATCGCACTCTCTAACCTGAATGTCACTGTCAGGAAACGCGGAAGACGTCACAGCGGTGGAGCAGGGAGAGGTAAGTATTGCAAGTGCTGGGGCCCTTAGCAAGCAGGGGGGCCGACTCATGGGCGATGTCACTGGCACAGGGCCCCTCATAGTACGGTGTGTCTGACAGCGAGTGGGCCCTCCCACCGTCAGAGACACTTGTTTGTACTATGAGGGGCCCTGTGCCAGTGCCGTTGCCCATGAGTCAGCCCCCACCTGCTCAGGGAACTTGCACTTGCACAGGTGCTGACGCCGGCCCTGGGAGGGTATTTGTAGGTTTTGTAGTCCATCCACGCTTGCAAGTGCATGTTCATTAAATGTCCAAGCATGCAACTTGTATTCAAATTTCTGAGATTTTACCCTCGGCTAAAGGTCCTTCCGCACTTCTTACAGATAATCTTTGCCTCATCAATAGGATTTTGGTCAAAAAAGTGCCACACTGGACTCTTCCTACTATGGTATAATTTTCAGGGCTTGCACGCTGTGCTAATTTGACCATCTGGCCAAGCTGTCCTGGAACTCTTTTTGTTTTTTTCACACCTTTTTGGACTGCTTCGGGCCTGCTAGATAAACCCAGCTGCGATGTTGATACCTGCTGCGGATCCTCCTCCTCTTCCGACCTATTGCCAGCGGCACTCTCTTCCCCCACTGGATGCCAATCTGAGTTAACAACTGGGTCATCCATCACCTCCTCTTCAATTTCATCTGCACCTTCCTCTGTGTCACCTTGTAAGGTGGTATAGTATGCGAGAAGGGGCAACTGAGTTTCATCAGGGTCAGATTCTGGCTCAGTACATTGCAAGGGAAATGTAGTGATCTGGTTGAATGTACCAGCAGAATCATCAAGCAGTGGCTGTGCATCGGTGCACTCCATGTCAGATTCATCTTGGACTGGGGAATTCAAAATTTGACTTGATAACCCAGGCATGGTATGTGAAAAGAGCTCCATGGAGTAATCTGAAGTGTGGCCTGCCGCATCCTTCACTTTTGGAGGTGGTGAAGGACACAAAGAAAGGGGTTGTTCCTGACCAGAAGCCTGCACTGACGACTCAGTGCTTGGAGTTTTTGAAACTTCAGATGAGGAGGCGATAGAGCTGGAGGCTGTTTCGGCAATGTAAGCCAAAACCTGTTCCTGATGCTCCAGCTTTAAAAGTGGTATACGTACTCCCAGAAAAGGGAGCCTTCCAGGCCTTCTGGAGCCGGACGATTATGTAGGCTCAAAACCTCCTGCCTTAGTTGCTATCGTGCTTTTGGCACTACCAGCAGATGCACCACCACCATCATCAGTACCAGATGGCCCCCCACGACCACGTCCACAGCCTCTTCCGCCATACTTACTCATGTTTGTGAAAATGTACCCAAAATACCAGCAGATATATGGTACAGTATCAACAGCGTACAGCTGTATACGGTGAAGGTGAAAAATTTTAATCTCTGTATATATTTGCGGAGTAATAGACAGACTCTCACAGGCTCAGTATGGATTTCATCAGAATATTTAAAGCAAAAAAGTGTACTGTATCAGAAGCAAACAGCTGTACACAGTGCTGGGGTAATTTTAAAATTCCGTAAGTATTTCAGGAGTAACACACTGACGCTCACAGGCTCAGTATGGAGTAGACCTAAATATGAAAAGCATAAAAAGTGTACTGTATCAGTAGCGTACAGCTGTATACAGTGTTAGGGTCATTTTAAATCTCCGTACATATTTCAGGAGTAACACACACGCTCACAGGCTTAGTATGGATTACACCAGAATATGAAAAGCATAAAAAGTGTACTGTATCAGAAGCGCACAACTGTATACAGTGTTGGAGTCATTTTAAATCTTCGCATATATTTCAGGAGGTACACACACGCTCACAGGCTCAGTATGGATTACACAAGAATAGGAAAAGCATAAAAAGTGTACTGTATCAGTAGCGTACTGCTTTATACAGTGTTGGGATAATTTTAAAACTCTGTATATATTTCAGGAGAAACACACACGCTCACAGGCTCAGTATGGATTACACCAAAATATGAAAAGTAGAAAAAGTGTGCTGTATCAGTAGCATACAGCTGTATACAGTGTTGGGGTAATTTTAAATCTCCGTATATATTTCAGGAGTAACACACACGCTCACAGGCTCAGTATGGATTACACGAGAATATGAAAAGCATAAAAAGTGTACTGTATCATTAGCTTACAGCTGTATACATTGTTGGGGTTATTTTAAATCTCCGTATATATTTCAGGAGTAACACACACGCTCAGAGGCTCAGTAAGGATTACACCAAAATATGAAAATCAGAAAAAGTGTACTGTATCAGTAGCGTACAGCTGTATACACTGTTGGGAAATTTTCAATCTCCGTATATATTTCAGGAGTAACACATGCTCACAGGTTCAGTATGGATTACACCAGAATATGAAAAGCATAAAAAGTGTAATGTATCAGTAGCGTACTGCTGTATACAGTGTTGGGGTAATTTTAAAACTCTGTATATATATCAGAAGTAACACACACGCTCATAGGCTCAGTATGGATTACACCAAAATATGAAAAGTAGAAAAAGTGTACTGTATCAGAACCGCACAACTGTATACAGTGTTGGGGTCATTTTAAATCTCCGTATATCTTTCAGGAGTAACAAACACGCTCAAAGGCTCAGTATGGATTACACCAAAATATGAAAAGCATAAAAAGTGTACTGTATCAGTAGCGTACTGCTGTATACAGTGTTGGGGTAATTTTAAAACTCTGTATATATATCAGAAGTAACACACACGCTCATAGGCTCAGTATGGATTACACCAAAATATGAAAAGTAGAAAAATTGTACTGTATCAGTAGTGCACAGCTGTATACAGTGTTGTGGTAATTTTACATCTCCGTATATATTTCAGGAGTAACACACACACTCACAGGCTCAGTATGGATTACACGAGAATATGAAAAGCATAAAAAGTGTACTGTATCATTAGCTTACAGCTGTATACATTGTTGGGGTTATTTTAAATCTCCGTATATATTTCAGGAGTAACACACACGCTCAGAGGCTCAGTAAGGATTACACCAAAATATGAAAATCAGAAAAAGTGTACTGTATCAGTAGCGTACAGCTGTATACACTGTTGGGGAAATTTTCAATCTCCGTATATATTTCAGGAGTAACACACATGCTCACAGGCTCAGTATGGATTATACCAGAATATGAAAGCATAAAAAGTGTAATGTGTCAGTAGCGTACTGCTGTATACAGTGTTGGGGTAATTTTAAAACTCTGTATATATATCAGTAGTAACACACACGTGTTGTGAATGGACTTGAAATGAGTTCTGAGCAGAGGCTCCCTCTGGTGGTTACAAGCGGTACTGGACTGTCCAGTGAAGATTGTGAGGATTGGGAATCAGGTGTTACTGACTGGTCTTGTATAAGGGAGTCGCCTTCCCATCAGGGTTGCCGGTGATCAATTGTTCTGGTCTCAATCCTTGATTCCTGTTTCCTTTGTAGCCTGCTGTGTCGTGTCTGCATCTCCTGTTAACAGATAAGACATTTTCTTCTTTTTGTTTTTGTGCTTGATTTTTGCATTTTGTCCTGCACTTCTGTGGGGCCTTCAGGGTCCCCTCCGGGGGCTTTTGCCCTCTCAGTTTAGTTCAGCCACTGATGTTTGTACATTTGCTTTTTCCAGTTTTTTCAGTGGCTGCTGTTTTGATTTTGTTACACCAGAGAACTAATTTAGGTGGTAGAGGTCGTGTGATCTCAGGTGTTTTTGAAATTAGTAGAGTTGGTGCTTTTCAGGGTTTTTTGGGATTGCAGTAAGTGCCCTTCCTATCCTTTTCTATTTAGGTAGTTTGGGCCCCAACGTTTGCTCATACTATTTTCTGTCTTTGTCAGTATTTCTTCTTGTCTAACCGCCATTACATGTTTGGGGGCTTTCTATGTTCATTGGGGATCTGCTCCGGAGCAGATAGCTTTCCTCATTCTATCTTTAGGTGTAGTTAGTTTCTCAGGCTGTGACGAGGCGTCTAGGACCAACGTAGGAACGCTCCACGGCTGCCTCTAGTTGTGGTGGTTAGTCAGGGTACTGCAATCTCATAGTTTCCAACTGCTCTGGTGTATTGCCTTTTTTACCTGCACTCCTCAGCTACCGAAACATAACACACACGCTCATAGGCTCAGTATGCATTACACCAAAATATGAAAAGTAGAAAAAGTGTACTGTATCAGTAGCGTACAGCTGTATACAGTGTTGGGTAATTTTAAATCTCCGTATATATTTCAGGAGTAACACACACACTCACAGGCTCAGTATGGATTACACTAGAATATGAAAAGCAGAAAAAGTGTACTGTATCAATAGCGTACAGCTGTATACAGTGTTGGGGTAATTTTAAATCTCCATATATATTTCAGGAGTAATTCACACGCTCACAGGCTCAGTATGGATTACACCAGAATATGAAAAGCATAAAAAGTGTACTGTATCAGAAGCGCACAACTGTATACAGTGTTGTGGTCATTTTAAATCTCCGTATATCTTTCAGGAGTAACACACACGCTCACAGGCTCAGTATGGATTACACCAAAATATGAAAAGCATAAAAAGTGCACTGTATCAGTAGTGTACTGCTGTAAACAGTGTTGGGGTAATTTTAAATCTCTGTATATATTTCAAGAGTAACACACATGCTCACAGGCTCAGTATGGATTACACCAGAATATGAAAAGCATAAAAAGTGTACTGTATCAGTAGCGTACAGCTGTATGCAGTGTTGGGGTAATTTTAAATCTCCGTATATATTTCAGGAGTAACACACATGCTCACAGGCTCAGTATGGATTACACGAGAATATGAAAAGCATAAAAAGTGTACTGTATCAGTAGCTTACAGCTGTATACATTGTTGGGGTTATTTTAAATCTCCGTATATATTTCAGGAGTAACACACATGCTCAGAGGCTCAGTAAGGATTACACCAAAATATGAAAATCAGAAAAAGTGTACTGTATCAGTAGCGTACTGCTGTATACACTGTTGGGGAAATTTTCAATCTCCGTATATATTTCAGGAGTAACACACATGCTCACAGGCTCAGTATGGATTACACCAGAATATGAAAAGCATAAAAAGTGTAATGTATCAGTAGCATACTGCTGTATACAGTGTTGGGGTAATTTTAAATCTACGTATATATTTCAGGAGTAACACTCACGCTCACAGGCTCAGTATGGATAACACCAAAATATGAAAAGTATAAAAAGTGAACTGTATCAGTAGCGTACAGCTGTATACAGTATTGGGGTAATTTTAAATCTCCGCATATATTCAGGAGTAACACACAGGCTCACAGGCTCAGTATGGATTACACCAGAATAAGAAAAGCAGAAAAAGTGTACTCTTTTTGTAGCGTGCAGCTGTATACAGTGTTGGGGTAATTTTTAATCTCCGTATATATTTGAGGAGTAACACACAGACGCTCTCTCAGTATGGATTTGACCGTAATACACAAGGCATAAAAACGGTACTGTGTCAGAAGATACAAGCTGTATACGGTTTTGGGGAAAATTGAAATATCCGTATACATTTCTGGAGTCACACACAGATAGTCAGCATATATTTGTCCGTGATACACGCTTGTACACGGTAGTGTGAGGAGCGTATATCTCTATACGGTGTGGGAAAAAATGAACGCTCGGTAACTGTGCAGAAAAAAATAATAAAAGTATAAGTGATGTGTAGGTGCTGTGTTAAAAATCACTCTGCACAGCAGTGTACACACAGCAGTACAGCTAGCAGGCACGCTAATAACCAGCGGTGCTGCACACAAGAATTTCCTCCCCTGTCACTGGCAGGCAGCCTAATAATCAATTCTGCTGCTGCTTCACACAAGAAATTCCTCCCCTGTCATTGGCAGGCAACCTAATAATCAGCTCTGCTGCTGCACACAAGCAATTCCTCCGTCACTGGCAGGCAGCCTAAGAACCAGCGCTGCTGCACACAACAAAATCCTCCCCTGTCACTGCACACTAACTGTACAGCTAATCGCTATCAGCACAAGCACAGAATTATTTTTTTTCCTGCCTAACGCTCTCCCTACTGAGAACCAGCGCCAGCAACCTCTCCCTACGCTAAGATCGGCAGAAGTAAAATGGCGGTCGGCGGTGAGGGCTTTTATGGGCACTGTGATGCCACACAAAGCAAGCCAATCACTGCAATGCCCTTCTTTAAGATGGTGGTGGCCGCTGCCCATGTCATCGCATTGATCACAGTGTACGTCCTTGCTCATTGGCTGAGAAAAGGCCCATCAAGCATTTTGAGAAAACCGACTTTTGCGCTCGGGTCGCCGAACAAGTGACCGTCCTCACGTTATGGTCTGGTTTCGCTCGGCGAAACCTGACTTTGGCGAAAGTCGGTCTTTTTTGAATCTGACTGACCTGTTTCGCTTAATTCTACTATTCATTCCATCCAAATGACTTTATTCACATTTATTTGCATTGCTCTCTATTTGCTAAAAAGCTCTGCTCATGTTATTTATTGGGCTCAATCTCTGCAAAACCGATATCATAACTCACATTAAAATTATGCTCAGAGCTAAACTAATGGTTATAGAAATACTATTAAAATTAACATATTTGCATGGATTAAAATGATTTGTTCATTTAGAAATCAGACTACATATTTAAAACCTCTACTTAAATCTTTGCCTTAAAGTATAAATGTTCAACCTTATTACCATATTATATAGCCCAATAATAGGAACAAACTCACAAGTTTAGGATCTATGTGAATGCTAAGTATTGAAGATTTGTATAAAATATGAAACTACATTAAGATATTAATCAGAACAGAATTTTGGACCTAAAAATTATCAGTTAAAGGAAATCTCTTGCCAATAAAATACATAAATGAGATGAAAAACAAAGTAATTTAACTTTTCAATATTGATCCATTACGTCAGGTTCCCCAATCATAATGCCTCTATGAATTGATCGCAACTTAGAAGTCTGATTGAGCTATTAAAATGAGCAGTCAGCGACCTGCCCTACACCAATAGCACTGGTTACCTGCTGAAACAGAAAAAGCTGTCCCATGTAAAGCATGGAATAAGAAATGGAGCTGCTGAGCCCCAGATCATACACAGATGTAAAAAAAAAAACTTTGTAGAAATAATCCAGCCCACCGCAGTAAAATCCAAATGCTGTGAACGGAAAGAAGCTTGAATTAGCAGCAAACCTAGCAGTATCAAAGAAGTAAAGGTATCCAGCAACAGATCCATCAGTGAATAAAAACTTAAAAACAAAAATCTTTAATATATAACATGGTTAAAATTATGGTATTATAACCATTGGTTTAGAAAAAAGGCAAGTAACCCGGGAAACTCATGGCCTTACACGTTTCAAACCAACTGGTTCTTAGTCATAGTTCAGAATGTTCCCATACTGAAAGTAACCCTAAAATGAATAAGGGAATGGAAGGAAATAAAGAGAAGAATTAATCTTTTTATTCAGACAATTTTGGTTAGTTTTTTCAAGAGAGAGATATTCCAATCTAGTTTTAGAATTATCTTAAATTTTCGCCTTATTTAGGACAGCTAAAGAATAACCTCTTCTTGGAGTCTGGAGCTAATATTGCGACATTCAGAAATATGGCTGTCATTTTTTGTGCAATATCTCCTGGCTCTAACATATTCACCAACTGGTAAATTGTTTAACACATGTCTCGGGTGTGAACTGTTGGCTAACAAAATGGAGTTACCTGCAGTAGGTTTTCTGAACAGCTCATAGAGAACAATTGCATCACCTATTTTGCCTGTCAGGAGAATGTCTAAGAAGGATATGACTTTAGGATGGAAGCAATATGAAAAACTGATGTTAACAGAATTATTATTAATGTATGAGATAAATTCTTGTATGGACACCCCATCGCCTTGCCACATAATGAGAATATCATGTATGAAGCATCCATACCTAGGAACATTAAACAAGAAAGGATTATAAATATGCTTATCCTCCCACCAATTCATAAATATATTTGCAACAGATGGTGAAAATGTGGTTCACATAGAGCAACCACGGTGCTGTAAATAAAATTTTCCCATAAATAAAAAATAATTGTGGGTTAAGAGAAAACGTGTGACATCTGCAATGAAATTAAATAAATCAGTAGAATAGTTGGTGTATTTAAACAGTTGATCATATATAGCTTCAATGGCTAAATTATGGGGAATAACTGTATATAATGAATTTACATCACAGGTTAACCAAGAATATTTGTGACACCACTTTATATTGTTCATTATATTGAGGACATGTTTGTTATCCTGTATGTAGTTTAGTGAAAGCTGAACTAAAGGCTGTTCACCTCTCATAAAGCTACTCACATAGATTTTCTAGCAGAGAATTAATGCTCGAAACAATGGGTCAGACTCAGAACTAAGGTGGAAAGGTTTCTTTATGTGTCTTTGTTAAGACATGTAGCATGGGAATCTGTGGGTAATCTGGAGTGAAGTATTCCATTTTTTTTTTATTCAGAATTCCCAGGCTTTCTCCTTCACATAATACACATACACAAATGTATTATCTTGATACAGACAACCATAACTGGATACTAATTAGAGCAAAAGTCTTTGAGCATGTCAAACTAGGCTCTGTTAGGCCTCTTTCACACATCCGGCGGGCGCCTGGCGGCGCCCCCGGCATTTTGCCGCAGCGCCGCATCTGAAAATCTGATGCGCCGCATGCGGCTTTTTTCGCATTGACATGCATTAGCGCCGGATGGCGCCGCATGTCAATGCTTTGCATGCGGTTTTGTCCGGATGCGGCGCAAATGTACATTGCGGCGTCCTGGAAAAAACGCTGCATGTAACGTTTTTTGTTTTTGCCGGATGGTTTCTTATCTCTCCAAGCATCAGAAACCATCCGGCAAAAAAACGCATTTTGGCCGCCGGATGTGTGAAAGGTTTTCACATGCGGCGCTGCGGCAAAATGCCGGGGGCGCCGCCAGGCGCCCCCGGATGTGTGAAAGAGGCCTTACAGTTTTGCAAATCAAGATATTTTGCATCAATGTATATTTGTACCATACATACATGGATATTTTACTTACAGTATGAGTACATGACATTTTGTATATATTTTTTTTGACTGGACAACTTCTTTAAAAAGTTTCTATCACAAGGTAAAAAGAGGCCAGTTTTTGCTTTTATTCTAATCCCCCTCAGTACACCATTTTGTGTATTTTTAAAATTCGCCATACAGTTCCAGAGGTCTTGACCTTTTTATTTTGTGCTAATTATCATTGTTTTTAACAAGGTCATTAACAAGGAAGTTTGTCTCACAAGATTTTCTGGTGGCATGTTTTTGGGCTGCTCTGCATAATTATTCTGTGAGCAACAATTCCCTGGTAAAAAAACAGAACAAATTACCACTAAATAAAAAGCTCCATATCTCTAAAACCATATGGCGGATTTTAAAATAAAAAAAATAAGAGAAAATCCTGCTCAATTTTGTTGTGGAAACAGTCTTCTTTAATAATAACATTCACTTTAAAGGGGTACTCTGGGGAAATAAAAAAATGTACTGTCCCTGCCCTCATAAGCTATAAAGATGAGATGCCCCAGTGCACTTTAATTATCTTTATATACTTGTAATTCTGTGTGACAGCAGCTGCTCCTCACTGCTATCCCTCCCATCAGGCCAGACGCATTGTTTTCTATGAAGAAACAGCAATTTTCAGGAGACTGGCTGATAATAACAGCATGGAGCTACACACTGCTGTTATGTCCCAGATGGAGGTGTGAGCAGTGCCTCTGCTGTCACACCAGCCCCCTGATAATGTTTCTTTGTCTGCAGTCCAAGATAAGGGGGCGTGACAGGGGTGTGACCTGCTCCGTGCTAGTAGCCCTGCAGTGAAGGAGACATTATCAGGAGGCTGGCTACTGCTACTACCTGCTATGCCCATTCACCTTGGACTGCAGACAGGGAGACATCATAAGGGGGCTGCTCACCCTTCAGTCTGGGACATTACTGCAGTGTGAAGCTCCATGCTGTTATCAGCCAGTCTCCTAATAATAGCTATTTCTCTGCATATAATAGGAGGCTCCTCTTCATCTTGGACTAGCTGTTACTCACAGCAGGGAGTTAAACACTGGTGTGTGATGTCTTGCCCCAGAAAAGAGGGGGAAACAGTGAGGAGCAGCTGCTGTCACACTGAATTACAAGCGTTATAAAGATAATTAAAGTGCACTGTGCATCTCAACTCTATAGTTTATGATGCAGCGACAGTACAAAATTATTTTATTTCCCTGGAGTACCTCTTTAATTAAAAAAAGGAACCTTTCCACTGATTGGTTGCATTGGTAATACTGACGCCAGTGAACTTAAAGGGCACACAGAGTAGAGTACAGAGAAATGTGTCATTCTAGTAAGTGGAAATAAACTTTTTTTTATTACCTCCATGAGCTCATTCATAATGGGTTGTCCAGTAGTGTGTTTAGAAAATAGTTTTTTTTATCTTTTTTATACTTTACAATATTTAACTTGTTATTTGTACTGCATGCCTACTAACTATTGCTTTTACTATATTTACAGATGGAAAGTTAATTTTAAAGTCAGCCAGGAGTTTTTAGTCCAGTACTTGTAGGGCAGAATACATAGAAACCTATTTGCGTTTTCATAGCTTATATCCCTTGTGAAGGAAACCAGTTCCTCCCACGTCACCAATGTGACGTAACTACACAGTCACAGCTCTCCGGCGCCCCCTTTGTCTCTCAGGTCAGTAAGGGAACTGCACCTAGAGCAAATGGCCGCTGGGGAGGATGTCCTGTTACTCACTGGGTATTCTAAGATTCGTAATCAGAGTAAAAGCATCAGCCCAAAATTAATTTTATGGTTTAATTGACTTAAGGGCACACTAGATAATTACAGAAATATACAGTAAGCTATACAATGGAATTACAGTGGATTTGCAGTCAGAGTAAAATATAACAATAATGGTACAAGGTTTAGAGATATTAAGCTGGAGGTCAATTTTGCCAGGTTGTAGGTTGCATGTGGATGCCGGGAGCTCTGCAGTCCACAGGTATAAGAATCTTAGTTTCCGGACAGTCCCCAAAGTGCTTGGAAGATCTGTCCCCTTTTTCCTTCTTAGATCATCATCATCTTGTTCTTCTGTGAGAGTGAGAGTCTCAGTTCTTAAACATGCTGGGTTCCTCCTCCCCGGTGTCAGAGGGTGGCCTAATAATCTCCACCCTTTAGCTCCCTGCAGAATTGATTCCCAATATCTAAGAAAGGAGGTAACTTTCTCCAGAATGATCGGATCAGGACACGAGAGGTACCAGTGAATGCGGTTTGTTTTGCCTGTCGGGTGGAGAGCAAACATGGCCCCATTGGGTCGCTGTGGAAGGACAATCTCTATATCTCAGGTCCCAGAGTCCTCACCGACTCGGGAGTCGCACTATCAGATGCGCGATTTCCGCAGGGTCACGCAGATATTTTTCATGAGTCTGTACCTCGAAAGGTGTGCTCATAATCCATAATCCTAGGATGGAGTTGGAGTGGCTGGGAGAGACAACGGAAGTATATTTCTGTGTCCAGCTGACAGGTATAATCTAATTGAAGTCCCCAGGCACCTCCAGGTGCCATGCTGGAGTGACTCCTTATTCAAGCTTTGAAGTCCTGTTTTGGCCTTATCTCCTTATCATTATGGATGAGCTTTCCGATATTGAAATATCGGAAATCGGCCCGATAATTGCTATATCGGAATTCCGATTTCCAATTCCGAAATTTTATTTCACATCGGAAATCGGGAATCCCATAATCCTTCAGCCTCTGAGCGCTCCGTGGAGCCAATCAGGAGCTGAAGAATTGCTGACAACATTGTGTAACTCCCCTAAGCTTGGTAGGAGGCGTCCAAACTTGCTAGGTAGGGGCTGCGCTGAGGTTGGCTAGCTGGATGGTGTGATCAGGCAGTATAAAAGGTTGCGTCTGCCATTTTAGCCTCCTTCTACTGTGAAAGCAGATAGGGATAGGTTGCTGTTGGAGATAGGGAGAGATCTCGGATCTAATAGCGATAAAAAATTGTTTTTCAGCGACTGTAGCAGCCCCTGTGTGTTACAGAAGCAGTCTTTTTCCTCACTGACCCCGCTCGGTTGCATTTTTTGTGCTGTGAAGGCTCTCAGTGAGGTGCTTAGTGAGACAGTGCAGCGTACATTCACGGTAGCTGCTGCAGCTCCTCTTACTGCAGCACTGTGTGGTGTGTGTCTCACAGCCTTTTTACAGCCTTTTCTTTTCATCACTTAAATCCCCTTCCTTTATTTTTTCCTAAACGTGTAGCTTCACGATCCAGTACATTTTGGTGAACGCTATATAGGGATTTTTAAGTGAGGGGTTCCCCCCCGAACCTCCCCCCAATCCCTTACCCCCATTTATCCCTCAATTTTCCTGGTGCTCGGGTGCGCTTTGCACAGTTTAGTCACCTCCACTGCGCAGACCGCCTGTGTGCTCTTTTTTGGGGAGTGCAGCACCCACTAGGTCAGTCTTTGTAGTATATATATATATATATATATATATATATATATATATATCAGACTGCAGGACGCCTAGTGCAGCCTGTTCACTCTCAGTGCCCTTATAAGTGTTACTTTACCTCACAGCATCTATTGAGGTTAAAGTTAAACACTATATAGGGATTGTACTGTGAGGACCCAAACAACCTCTGTGGCTGGTGCCACACAGCACCTGGCCCAGTCCTGGAGAATCCTTTTTTTTTGGTATCACAGCAGTATCATTTACTGCGCTGTGACATCCAACCATAACGTGTACACCAACACCACAAACACACGTTACTCTTTGTGTAGGCCACACTATATTCAAATAAAGTGTAGCAGACACACCATCATACAGTGCCATTAGTGTTTCTCATACCTGTTTGTAGTCCTACAGGAATAAGCACACTAATCCCTAATAATTACTTTCTTGCCGTTCTGAATCCATCAATAGAGATGAAGGCAGGGAGTAAGGGACGTCCCCGTGGCGGCCGCGGAAGAGGTGCATCAGCAGCTAGACATGGTGCACATCCAGAGCAAGCAGCAGGCCCAAGTCACTCAGCACCTACTTTCACCCGGCAGCAGTCATTTATGTGCAGCTTGTTAGGAGCACAGGGCCATAGGCTGATAAGAGAGGATCAAGTAGAAACCGTTGTTGGTTGGATGGCAGCTGAGGCATCCACCTCAATGAGCGCAGCATCCTCCCAGGACCTCTCCACCACATCGGATCAGGCCACTGAAGAGCAGCCCATACATTCAGAGGGCCAGGAGCCAACCTTAATCCTCTTCTCAGAATCTGTTGGCTTGGAATCTGTGTGCCAGCCAGACAGCATTCCTGCAGCTGAAGAAGAGGTAGTGTGCACAGATGCGCAACCACTGTGTGCGTCAGAGGAAGAAGTGGAGGGTGGGCCAGTGTCCACAGTGACCAGACCCCAGTCACAGATGATGATGAAACTCAGCTGCCAGTTTCTGCTGATGAAAGTGTATTGGATGACGAGGTCCTTGACCCATCATGGCATGCTGAGGGGCAGCAAGTAAGTAGGGATAGCTCAGAGGAAGAGCTTGCAGGTGTGGTGCAGCGTGGCCATCCACGTGGGAGAGGAAGAGGGAAAAATTGGTTGTCTCCTCCCTCAACTTCAGAACCCGTTAGGAGCAGGGCTCTTTTAAAGTGCACAAGGGGTGCGCCCAAGAGTTGTGGTGCATGGGCCTTTTTCGACCAAGTTGCAGATGACGCTACAGTAGTCAGATGCAAGCTTTGTCGACAAACTGTGAGGAGAGGGAAGAACGTCAGCAACCTTAATGCCACCAATATGTTGATGCATGTCAGGAAGAGGCACCCTGTGGAGTGGCAGCATCACACTCAAGATGATTCTCCACCTGCAGCTGGTCCCCCACCTTCTATCTCTTCAGCCACAGCGGCCACCTCTTCCTCCAGCTCGCAAACAGCTGCTCCCGCTTCCTCGCCAGAATGGCAGGAGGCATCTGCAGGCAGTGTTGTACGGCGGCACACTGTCTGTACTTCGTCAGCATCAGCATCCCAATCGCTGGCATCCTCACACTCCCAATCCAATGTGCAGCCATTTGTCACACAGGTGTGGAGAAAAGACGCCCGTACTCGGCAAACCACCCACGAGCACAGGGCATGATTTCTCGCATTGCCAAACTGCTTGCAGTGGAAATGCTACCATTCTGGCTGGTGAGCAAGCCAGCCTTTATCGATATGTTGGGGTTTGCAATCCCATAATACAGCGTTCCCAGACACTTCTACTTCAGCAGGCAAGCCGTCCCCACCCTGCAACAGTATGTGGAGCGAAAAATTAAACATGCGCTACAAAATGCAGTTAGTAGCAAGGTCCACCTGACCACCGACGCGTGGACCAGTCAGCATGGCCAGGGACGCTACATTTCCATCACCACCCATAGGGTAAATGTAGTTGAGCCTGGAACAGAAGTAGACAGTACAAGTGTGCGGGTCCTGCCAACTCCACGAATTGCAGGCCTCTCCTCTGTACAAATTGACTCCTCCTCATACTCCTCGTCAGACTCGCCTGCACCCAGACGTACCACAACAACCGATTTCAGCACTGCATCGGCCAAACATCAACAGGCCATGTTGAATTTGGTTTATTTGGGTAATGTTAGCCACACCACAACCGAGCTGTGGAACACGCTCAAGGAGCAGAGCGACATGTGGCTTGCGCCGCTCAACCTCCAACCAGGTATGGTGGTGTGTGACAACAGCCGAAACCTGGTCGCGGCTCTGGGCCTAGGTGGTCTGACTCACATTCCATGCCTTGCCCATGTCCTAAACTTGGTGGTGCAGAGTTTCCTTAGGAACTATCCTGACCTTGAGGAGCTGCTGCACAAAGTCAGATACGAGTGCTCTCATTTGCGGCGTTCAAGCATGCCAGCATTGCGCCTTTCAGCCATGCAGCGCATATTGGGCCTGCCCGAGCACCGCATCATTGTTGACCTCCCCACCCGGTGGAATTCGACTTTGCATATGCTGCGGAGGTTGTGTGAGCAGCAACCTGCAATTATGGAGTTGCAGCTGCAGCAGGCGCAAAGTAGGCGACACACATCTCAGCCCTCCCACTTTACAACCACAGAGTGGGCATCCATGAAGGACATATGCACCATTTTGAAGTGCTTTGAGGACTCCACTCTGATGGTGAGCGCGGATGCTGCCCTACTGAGCCTGACTATTCCCCTTATATGCCTTATAGAATCATCACTTAAAGGACTAAGGGATGAGGTTTCTCAGGAGGAGGAGGAGTATGATGAGAGACTTGCACCAACCAGGCAATCTTCATCGGCCCGATTGGTACAAAGCTCTGTGGGTGCCTCCCAAAGGTCCAGGCAGGACATAGCAAGCGAGGAGGATGGGGAGGACTATGAGGATGAGCTAGAGGAGGAAAGTACACAGCGCTCTACTAGTAGTCACCAGATAGAGCGTGGATGGGGTGATACAGAGCAGCCAGAGCACGTTCCTCCAGCTGGTGACAGCGATGATTGGCCAGTTGGCAGCCTTCAGCACATGAGTGACTTCATGCTGCAGTGTCTGAGAAAAGACCCACGCGTGGCTCGTATTCTCCACACAAATGACTACTGGGTGGCCACCTTCTTAAATCCACGTTACCGGGACAGCCTTGAAAGCCTAATTACAACATTGAACCGGGCGCGTAAAATGCAGGAGTACCAAGACGCACTGGTTAATTCACTCATATACTCTTTTCCACCGCATAGCAGTGATGCGCGTGCACTAGCAGGCACCTCAGTGCGTCCTGGGCCCAGCGGAATCCGCTCAGAAGCTGGTAGCAGAAGCAGTACATCTGCTACTGACAGGATCAGTATACCCAACCTGTTCCAACGGTTTCTGAACCCGCAAAAAGTTCGGGCACCATCAGCACAGACAGTGCAACGCACTAGGAGGCAACGTTACCGTGACATGGTGGCACAATACCTCTTCACCCCTTTCAGTGGGCTTCAGGATGGATCTGCCCCCTTCAAGTTTTGGGTCTCCAAGTTGGATACATGGCCCGAGCTTAGCCAGTATGCCTTGGAGGTCCTGGCTTGTCCTGGTGCCAGTGTGATTTCTGAACGCGTTTTTAGTGCAGTTGGCAATGTATTAACAGACCAACGTACCAGACTATCCGCTGCAAATGTGGACCAGCTTACATTCCTAAAAATGAACCAGGCCTGGATTTCTGGTGACTTTTGCTGCCCTGGGCCACAGTACACAGGTTACATGCATGGTTGGTAGCAGTATGCATGCTCTGTCATGTGCCTATGTTACACACAGAGTCATCTGTTATGCCCGTGCTCTGGCCTCTATTACCAACATATAGCACCTGGTTCTGTGACTGACTCTTTCACCTCATACTGTTTTCCATTGGCTCTAGTACTGCCAGCTAGTGCCCATTTCTGTGACTGCCACTTTCACAGCATGCCGTGTTTCTGGGCTCTAGTACCGCCAGCTAGTGCCCATTTCCGTGACTGCCATTTTCAAAGCATGCCGTGTTTCTGGGCTCTAGTACCGCCAGCTAGTGCCCATTTCCGTGACTGCCACTTTCACAGCATGCTGTGTTTCTGGGCAACAGTACTGCCAGCTGTACCTCGTTAGACGAAAGTGGATAAAAAGGACGACAGATGCCAAACACCTATAGGCAGAAGCACAAGAGGCGGGATCCAGCCACGCCGGCTGTTTCGTAGCAGTGAAGTGCAGACACAGGTGCCTCCCCCAAAGGGTAAACCGAGTTCCAGCATCGCCAGCTGGTTCTCGGGAGTGCCCAAGAGCACGGGTACCTCCTGCTCCAAACCGTGTTTCGACAACGCTCGCTCTAACCCTAACCCTTACCCTACTAACCATAAACCCTAACCCTACCCCAACTAATCCTAACCCAAAGAAAAAACACAGCTGTTAAGAAGATGGCGACCAGTTTTCCTGCTACAGTTTTCGCTCTGTGCATTTTTCTAGCGATTTTTTTGCTTCTCTGCCTCTGCAAACTCCTTCCCCATTATCCTAAGGTGTTTCCCCTCCATTTTATCCATTATATAGTACTGTAGTGGTCATTTTGTAATTCCGATTTTTTTCTCCCATTGACTTGCATTGATATCGGAAATCAGAAATTCCGATATCTGATATTTTTCCAATATCGGAAATTGGAATTCCGATACGATTTCGGGCAATATCGCTCATCGCTACTTATCATACTAAAATACCTTGCTATTCAACATTTGAGCACTAAATCCTGTTTTCTTCAATATGCTTGCAGAGATGGGGGTAGGAGCAGTTAGCTGCCTGTGACTCTGTAAACTCAGACAAAATGGCACCTGGGACAGGCCAAACTCAGACATGAGGCGAGCATTATGGCCCATATTCAAGATGGCGGCTGTTCCTTCATCACACCCTCTTTTCGCTACATTTTTATCCCTTATCAACTGCACTTCAGTAATGAAAACAATATTATGCAGCTTATGCAGCAGTTATAGAGACATTGATGAGACATACCAGATTAGCGGCACCCCTATTTTTAGGGTTATCTAAACATACGAGGCTACATTTAAATGCTAAGAACTGCCAAGCCAAGCTCTTCATCTACTCTATTCACCTCTGTGGGTTTTCAATTATTTTTGTACTGAATGTATTTAACCCCTTAACCCCAATGGTGGTTTGCATGTTAATGACCAGGCCAATTTTTACAATTCTGACCACTGTCCCTTTATGAGGTAATAAGTTTGGAACACTTCCATAGATCCTGGTGATTCTGTCAGGGATTTCTCGTGACATATTGTACTTCATGAAAATGGTAAAAAAAATTGATATGACTTGCATTTATTTGTGAAAAAAAATGGAAATTTGGCAAAAAATTAAATATCACAATTTCCCAAATTTGAATTTTCATGCCCTTAAATCACAGAGATATGTCACACAAAATACTTAATAAGTATCATTTCCCAGATGTCTACTTTACATCAGCACAATTATGGAACCAACATTTTTTTTGTTAGGAAGTAATAAGGGTTAGGCTGGAGTCACACACAACCACAAAAAATCGGTCCGTTTTAGACGGTGCCCCCCCTGGCTACTAACATCTGCCCCCAGACACCCCAGAAAGGGCAAATCTATAATTAGATTCGCCCTTTCTGGCACTTTCCCCGTCTATTCCCATTGCCCTGTAGCGGTGGTGAATGGGTTAATAAGGGGTTAAAATGACCTTGCAATTGAAAGGTCACTTTAAGCCAGGTTAATAATTGATAGCTGTCAATTAGACAACTATCAATTATTAATCCTATTGTATGAAAGAAAAATCAAACACACACACTTTAATAAAAAATAAGTTTAATTAAATAATCACACAGTTTTTGACCATATTTTATTTTCCTGCTAAAACCATTTCCTGTAATAAAAATAAAATAAAAAAGCAAAATTATACTTACCAATCCGATGTACAGTCAGGTCCCACGGTGTAATCCATCAGAAAGGGTTAACAGGTTACAGGTCGCAGAGAGCTAATAATGCTGTCTCAGACCTGTATTCCCCTGAATGAATAACTTCCTCTCCCAGCGAAAGTAGAGGAATAGATTCATGAATGGAGCTTAATTGATTTATTGCCAATTTAACTGTAGTGACCTGACCTAAAGGGAAAGTGGACACAATCAATTAAGCTTCATTCATGAAACACATCCTCTCCTGTCGCCAGGAGAGGAACTTATTCATTCATGAGCTTTGAGCTGAGCATGCAGGATTACTTGCACTGCTTGGCTCAAAGCTAGTTAACCCTTTGTGAAGGATTACAGCGTGGGACGTGACAGATCGGCGGAATAGGTAAGAATAATGTTGTTTTATTTCTTTTTCTTTATTTTAGGAGATCAATGGCTTCGCACGGATTAAGTGTAAAATAAAATATGGTCAAAAAAATGTGTTTTTATTTCATTAAAATTATTTATTCTTAAAGTGTGTGTGTTTTTTTATTTACTTCAATAGGATTAATAATTGATAGTTGTCTAATTGACAGCTATCAATTATTAACCTGCCTTAAGGTGACCTTTCAATTGCAAGGTGACAGTAAGGTGAGATTAACCCATTCGCCACCGCTACAGGGCAATGGGAATAGACGGGCAAAGTGCCAGAAAGGGCGAATCTAATTATAGATTTGCCCTTTCTGGGGTGTCTGGGGGCAGATGTTAGTAGCCAGGGGGGGCACAAAAAAAATGCACCCTCCCTGGGCTATTATTATCTGCCCCCACTCGCTTTGCTTTGTCTGTCTGGTGGAGAAAATACAGCGGGAGCCCACGCATTTTTTTTTAACGAAATTACACCTTTAATTAACCCCTACATGTCTGAAATTTTGCACAAATACACTCATGTAATTGTATGTTTCAAACATATATAAAAATACATGAAATTACATGGTTAAATGTGTGGAAACAATGTATCATTTCATGTCGGCTTCTGTGATTTCACAAAACCCGGCAATTGAATTAGCGGCTATTACAGTATGTAGAAGTCTAGGAACTATAAAT